>JAJMDR010000062.1:0-48418 GCA_030573655.1 Cylindricascospora bacillispora | reverse complement strand
CTTCATCGGCGAAGTCTGGAGCAAACTTGGCAATCGCATCGTAGGTTCTCCAACCGTGAGAAATGTGAATCACATGCTCAGCGTCGAAGTATGGTTTGTCCTTACCGAAATCTCTCCAGAACTCCGCAATGGCTGGTTGAGAGATGATGATGGTACCATCGACATCGAATAAAGCAGCGTTGACTTTGAAAGAAATTGGAGCTTGAGACATTGTGTATAATATATATTTATGTGTTCTTGAGGTTCTATGTAAATACTGTAAATAATAATATAAGACTTAAAAATTCCGATAACTTGAAAGCGAATGAAAACAAACAAGAGAGAAAAAACAAGAATACAATAAAACGTTTATATATATATGTTTGTTGTTTAATTCAAAGCGAAAGTAATCGATGGATTGGATGACGATTAACGGGATATTTTATTATTAGAATCTCTTAGATATCGTTAAATGACACAGAGATATGCAGGAATCTAATAATTTTTTTCTTTCAATTCTTATTACACAGATACATACATAAGAGATAAATTAACCATATGACGAATTATTTACTGTGTATAAAATAAAGAAAAAATTTCTTTTTCCTTCTTTACTAATGAGTACGTACCATCATACGGTGAATGTAGGCAAAAAGAAATAAAAAAGGCGAGGTATGATCACGCTTATTATGCCCATTCTTTAGTGAGACATTTGTAGTTTCTTTTTTTTTACAGGTGTATTGTAGGGATATTTTCTTATTCCTGTTGACGACATTTTAGTGGTATTCGGTAAATGACGTGTAGTGGGGTGGTGGTAAACAGAGTCAGTCATACTCGTTCTAAAGAGAGAGAGAATGAGTATGGCATTCGTGTGAGATGATTTATTATAATCATCTCACACGTCAAGAATATCGGAAGACGCAGTTGGGATGCGTGTACTTGTATTTTCGGCTTCCTGTAATATATTCTCTTTTCTAAACAATGCCGTTTGGTTTTTGAAGTGGGTGGTCACATTGTACGGAAGCTTCCCGGTATGGTGAACTTCTTATAATGTTGTCTCAAGTTGTAGGAGTTGCACACTAGTGGAAGTTTATCACGTGTATGAACAGAGAAAAAGTAGGAAACGATGTGGGGTTTTGTGACCAGGAAATATGACTGATATCACATGCTATTATTATTCTTGTTCGTTTTTTGTCCCTCGTCTATTCTGCGTATGGCTGGCACTCTGTCCTACAGTCAACTATGCCATGCCGCCGGCCATTCCACAGAAGTATACCAAGTAGCATCAAGCATACAACAATCAATGTAAATAAATATGCAATGTAAATCAACTACAATTTACGCTTTTCGGCTGTACTCATTCTTGCGCGCCTCCTCCTCCTTCTCTCCCTCTCACATTGTCCCCCTTATTCTCCCCTCATCGCTTGTTTCCCCTTTTGTGCTCCGTCTTTTTAAGGGTACTTTTCTCCGTGAGTCTTTGCACACCTAAAATAAAGAAAGGACTTTATATAATCAAACCCTCCCTTAATTTCTACGGCTACATGGGGGGGGGAATACGCCAGACAATATAAGAAGAAGAAAAAAGGATGAACTTCATACATTTGGCTTATAATTATCCAGTGGCCATCTTCTTTTTCCCTTAATTTCAGCTTCTTTGAAAAGCAGCAGAATCATATCAAGTAATCAGAGACTGTACCGAACTAAACCAATAATAAATTTCTCTAGTGGTGGATTATAAATTTGTTCGGTGAAAACTAGCAATTATATAACAATATAGTTTGGTTTACTTACCCTTTCTATTTCGACTCATATTTTCTTTTCTGTCCAGTCTCTTCTTGTATTCTGGCTTTTCTTTGTTCTTCACGTTACTAATCAAGTCCGTATTAGAACAGGGTAGGAGAGAAGAAGACGGAAAGTAGCATATAGACAGCTTTTTTTTTTGTTTTTTTCCATTTCTCCCTCATAGATTGATTGACTGATTTAGATACCAGGTCAACTCTGTCTTACTATTATATTCAAGCATACATATATATATATATCGGTATAGTTATATATATAGACCTGTCTTTCATTCCCTCCTATTTAGAAAAAGAAGCAGTTATAATGGTAGAAGATAACCTCAACCATACGTTCTTTTTGAAAATCGATAACATCCCTCCAAACAAATCCACTGATCAAATTAAACAAGTTTTATCGAATTTTATCGACATATCCTATTTAATTAAAATCAAAGTATTTCCTCCTTCCTCCACCGCATCGAATAATAATATCCTTTGGGAAAGTTGTATTATAGTTTTATCCAGCAAGTTACCGTGGAATCAATTAACTAACTTGATTTTAAATTTAAATAACTTTAAATGGGAGTATTTTGATATATGGGCTTATCTAATTCAACCTTTTGATATTGAGAGTATGATGAATGAAAAAATAACATCGCCCCTTCCTCCTATGCTTCCACCCATCCCTAATTTAAATTTTCAGGTCAATCAATATGGAGGAAGGAAAATCGATAATAGAAATAAACCTACGGAGAGAACAAGAAATAACAGCACGACTGATACCAATTTCAATTATCCAGTCCCTCAGTTTTATCCATCACCCGTTTATTATCCATATGGAATGTTCTATCCAGGTAATTTTAACTCCGGGACGGCATCAAATGATCATAACACTGAAGCATATTCTACCTTCCCACCTCCCCCACCTCTATTTAATCCGCAGTTCCTAAATAATGATTACAAGCTTGCTCCATCCAAACAGTTTCGTTCGAAGAGAAAACCATCCTCCTCTCCTGGGTCATCAAGCAATTCGAATTCCAATGATACTACAAGTACAGATACAACATCACCACCAATAATGCCGAGAATGGAGCCTCTTAATCCCAATAAAAATGCACCAACTTCCCCTGGTCTAATAAACATTCCTAATTATTATTACTATCCGCCCCATCAACCTTTTATGAATATTCAGCCAGGCCCTCCTCCTATAGCTGCTGGACATAATCCAAATGCAGCAATGTACTCCACGAAAAGTGATTTTCCTATTTTCTCAAATTCAATAGACTTGCATTCACATAATAAATTGCTGAATAAGCTGAACAACCCAATGTTGAATAATGAAATGTTCGACGATAATGATATCTTGGATACAATGACAGGCAGCAAAGTTGCAACTAATAAAAAATTAAAGCATATATTTAATGAAAGGACATTTAGAAAACAAATGACAAATAGGGAGATGTGGCAGTTAAAAATAGAGAATTTTCCTCCCTATTTCCAATTAGATACCTTAGAATCGATTAACTTCGATGACAACGAAAATAATACAGATGAAAATGATATGATAGAAGTAGATCAATTGGATAAATTTGGAAGAATTAGATGGACAGCTTTAAAAGATTTTATAAAGTTAAAATGTCCCCAAATATTGACCTTACAAGAGAGTAGTAATACTATTAAGACTTTTACCGGAAAAATTATTAATCCGATAAATAATACAAGATCATTTTACGTAGGTGTTTATGAGGACCATGAAGAAACTTTAAAAATCAAAATCAAATCAGATGATGATCCACAGAAATTAAACTATTTTAAAATTGATGCCATCATTTATATGGCTGTCGTTGGATTTCACAGTAAAGAACTGCATGATCTTTGTTTGAAGGCATTAGATAATCAGGAATATTCTAACGGTTATAAACTAAAAGTCTTTGAATTGCCTCCATACGAAGACAAAGAAGAAAATTATTCTTATTATTACCAACATAATCGCAATGATTTAAGAAGACGATATGTACTTCCACATAAAGAAGACCCCCAAAACATTAATGAACCAATGAATTATAATATTAATGATGAACTTAATGAAGAGCTTGAATCTATTAGGAATTTAAGTATTAATGAACGGTCACCACGAAAATCGGATAAAGAAAAAAGATCAGAATCTGTGGATAAAGTAGGAAAAGTATCATGTAGTTTAGGTAAACGTAGTGAATCTCAATAGAAATGCCAGATGCCTCGATATTAGAATTATGGAGGTTTTCCCATAACCTATTCCATTATATTGTGTATTTATTTCATTTTTACCTGACAACTGTTATGGGCTTATATACTTTTAATAAAAAAATCTACTTGAAGCTTTTTTTAAGGAATGAACTTATATACAAAGTCCGAAAACACTATATTTACCTAAAAAACGTAAAAAAACATGAATAATTAATTATACTAATAAATACATAAATTATTGAATAAAAAAAATTTTAATTATCTTAGTAGATGAATTTACAATAATGGTTGAAATGCAGGTTGTGTCGAATTAGTAGAGGTTCTCTCCATAGGAATGTTATTTTCTAAACCCACTTGTGCATTATGCTGTAAAGGTGATTGGGTCCTATCAGGCACACTAGGTAGGGTTGAAAGGAATGGTTTGTTTTTATTTGAGGCTATTGATGCGGGTGTTAAAGCCATCGGGGCCTTATGAATCCTGATGTCTGTTGATGGTATTATAGGTCTTGGGAGTTTTACACAATTAGAAGGTTTGTTGGTGTAATTTATAGGAGGAATCACGTTGGGTAAAGTGTTCATCATTGCTCCACTGTAAGTAGTTGGATTATTTTCGAACTCTCTTATTTCCAGAACGGTTGGATCCTCCGAAGGAGTTATCGTTGTTAAAGTTCTTGTCAGTGATTCGTCATTTAGTATTAAGTCTTCATGACATAATACCAACGCTTTATTTTGACTAATTATACTGAATAATGACTTGCAATTATTTAACACTTCAGTCACGGTAGGAGGAGAAGTTGATAACAGATGAAATGTAAATAATTGTTCCTTTTCTTTAAACTTAATAATTACTTTTTTATTAACATCTCTATTCGCAGATTGAGGATTTAATGGTAATGAATATAGCATCATATTATTCATGTTCATAGGTGTTGCATTCGAAACCGGAGTAGTAGTTGCTGTTGTTATAAGAGGCGCTACAGAGGCAGCTGATCCTGTATATTGCGGGTTTGATGGCTCCCTTATAGTATTTACAGAGGTATTCATAAAAGGATACTGAACTAATATTAGATGATTAAATATTTCACTTAACGGATACAGACAAGGGTCAAAGCCAAAATCCCTCACCAGTGAACCTATCAGTAAGAATAGCATATTGATCAATAAATCAGAATTCAGGAACTGTTCCAAATTCATATGTGTTGCAGAATTAAATAATTCTAATGACACCATAGATAAGTTTTCCTTGGATAACAGCCGTCCAAGAATGAAGTTCATTGAGCTATTTGGAAGAGCATTGAAAAATCGCTCGATGACATATGAAATGGCTAAGTTTATTGAATTTTCACCCAAATTAAGTAAATTTGAATATGAACTCGTTGTGATTGAAAGAACGGGAGAAGTTGCCAAATTCATACATGTTTTAGATTGTTGTATATTAAAGAAAATTTTTTCCTTTAAAAAGAATGGTATAGTTTTGTTATTCATATGGGGTGAAGATTTAGGGAAGAAATTTATTTGATCATAGTTTGGATTGATAAACTGTTTTAAGTTAGGTTCGTTCAGTTTATGTTTCTTTTCCTGTTCATGAAATGGAATTACATTAAAGACCAGATCCCTTATAACGATTCTTATGATACCTTCATATTGATTCGAATTATATATTATCTTTTTCTCAAAATGGAAGACATTATTATCGTTAATGTTAATGTTAATGTTAGCGTTAGCGTTAGTATTAGTGTTCGTGTTCGTATTAGTGTTCGTGTTCGTATTAGTATTAGCATTAGAACCGCTGTTAGTGTTAGTGTTGCTTCTGGTACTAGAATTGGAATTACTATTAGCAGAATTCCTATTATCTAAACCAATATTATTGACAGGATCAACAGCATTAGTAATAGTAGTACCAATACTATTATTGCCTGTAGCAACCGCAGCTTTTAATGCAGGTGCAATTCGTAATGTATCAGTTGCAGGAAGAGATGATCTCAGAATATTATCTTTCTCATTAGAATCATCTATGTATTTCTTACCGAAGTAGCGAGAACTGATAGAGATAATTCTATTTTTCATTGAATCTTTCCTTCTCCTATTCCTTTTCCTATTCCTTCTGACACTTTGAATGGCTACAACAACTAATTTCTCAAATTCATGAAGATAGGTTAAGGGGTAGCCGAACTCTAATCGTAGTATTGATGCGATTTGTTTAATGTTCAAATCTTGTTGACTCGCTTTGAATTTCGATAATTGGAATTTATCAATCAATTCTAATCTTCTAGAACTAAATTGTTTCCATTTAACTTCGTCATGGAAATTAAGAATCTCTCTGATTTTTTGAGTAGTACCACAGTTTTTGGTGGTCACACTATTGTTGTGTTTATTGTCACTATTTTCATCACTGCCATTGCCATTGTCATGATTATTATTTTCTTCCGGAATATTATTTTTTGTATTGCTATCTGAACCAATACATTGTTTCATGTGGGGATAGTGCTAATCTATTAGATCGATATAATACGTACGAATAAATCTATGATTTATATATATATAACGTTTGTTGAACGAAGAGAACGTAAAAAGATGTGCTAGATTTAGAAGATTGTTTCTTAAAATGCTATGAAAGAGTACAATCAAACAAATTATGCAGAACTAGGAACTTATATTAGATAATCAGGTACGTTTCTTGGTTTATTTATGCTCCGCCAGTACTGCTTATTTTTCTCTAGAGTTTTCCCCTTTCTTCAGGTTTGATAATCTACTCCAGAAATATGACTTCCACCAAGAACAAGAGGACAGACGAGGATAGAAGAAATAAAAATGGAGAGATATTTCAACAAAAGAAAGTTCATGTAGTCGCAAAAACAAAGAGGGGTCGGGAGATAGGAAAGACCTGGAAAACCTAAGGCTTTATTTTGCATTGACTTATATATGTACATGAGGGCAGGTCATCGGCATGCAAGCCACACGATCAATTGTCGATTAGTTCGCGAAAAAAATAACCACCAGGAAACAAAGGACAACAAGCGAATAATCTTAGGACACATCACTTGTAGAGATACAAAAAATGAACCGCAACTTATTGTTACGATATCTACAAATTCCTCAGCTGTGACAATGCATGATTCGTCCTTTGCTCGAGTGCATACATAGCGTGGGATCCCGATTTAGCGTTTGCAGTCCTATCTTTCAGTTACAGACTTTTCAGGTGCATACACATTTTTGGGGTTGCAGAATTTTCAGACAAATCATCGACGTCACGAGAGGAAACGACGCTATTACTAAGGATATGGATATAATATAACAGTACCAGTCGGTATTGTTATCTATATGCTGTTGCCGAGTAAGAACGACGAAGACAACAAGATGCCCTGCCACGTTCGTATTTAGGATGAGAGAAAATGGCGAAGTAGCTGTGTTGGGAGGAATGCAACAAGAGGTTTGCTCTCTCTCGAGAAGGTTGTGAGGACGCTACCGGGACGCCTGGGCCATGCCAGGGAGTGTGGAGCTCGATGGATGAGCTCGAATGTTAGACGGAAATCTCCGGCCTGCGGACGATCCTCGCAGGGAGTCGGGTTAAAGAGATAAAAAATGTCAAATGGGGGAAGAAATGTCCGCACAACAGGGTGAAACCACAAATTAACGCCGACTGTCGATTTTGCTAAAAAGCCAATAAACAAAAATCACAACCTAAAAGCCAAGCCAATGAAGGCGCTCCCAACAGCTAAAGCACAGAACGAGGCCCTGTCACCCGCCCAAAGCCTGGCAGGGATAGCACAATGGACGGATCCAGAACATTCAGAGGCGGCCTCCCGTTTTAATCTAACCCCTTCGTTCGCTACGAACCTGCCGTACAAGAAGTACCGCAGGTTGATGCACAGCCAGCCGGCGGGCGCCTCACAAATGTATTACTAATGTATTCTCGCGTCCCCGCCGGTCGGGACCGAATTCTGATCGTCCCAACCGAGAAATTAATCCTTCATTTTAAGGAGTACTTATCATGGCACATGCCACACGGGTGTGCGGATTTATGCAAATCATGTGACTATAGGGTGAGTTGTGTGTCAGCTGATGCGAAGGAGAGTGCCTGACCAAAAGAGAAATAATAATAGAATTAGAGAAAAATACCAAAAATTAAGGGTGGGCAGAATCTCGCAGTTCCCCAGTATGGTGTGCCTTTCTGGACGTATATCTCCGGCAACGCTGGGGGGGACGGGAGGGGCACTAGCGTGCTGGCGAAGCTATTCAATGAACGTTTTGCTGTACACGAGCTTGGGACGCAGAGTTGTGGCACACCCGCTCCCTCTTTTGTCGCCTTCCCTGTGTATCTTGGTGTGCGGGGTACTATTGCTGCTGACTCTCATCCCTGGCTCCAGTTCATGGGTGGTTCAGAACTGCCACATGCAATCATCAATTTAATTAATTAATGCGGGGAGAGATATCCCCTAATTTGTTTTTTGCCAAATCCTCAAGTATATAAGGACCAGAGTGCTGGTAGTTGTTCGTGCTCTCATCTTGTCTCTTCGTTCTTTTTAGTCAGTAGTTTTAGTTTGTTTGCCTGGTTCAAAGCTAGCCAGAACCACATAGACACAATTCGTGTTTTTACATAGGTTTTTAGTTCATAGTTTTTCCCCGTATTTGTATAGTTTGGCAAGATGGCAAAGAAGGATAAGAAACAAAAGGGTCTACAAATGACCACGATCACGACGAAGGAAGGTGAGATTTTAAAGGTTTTCGACAGCTTGGAAGATTTTGAAACTTTTATCAAGGGCGAGACCGAAGACGACGAATTTGACCACGTTCATTGTCAATTGCATTATTACCCACCATTTATTTTGAACCATTCGAAAGAACACGACCCTGAGAACATCAAGGAGTCGAACAATTGCCATTCGAAGAAGTTTGTCAGACATTTGCACCAGCATGTGGAGAAGCATTTACTAAAGGACATTAAGAGTGCTATTAAAAACCCGGACTTGAAATGGTCTGAAAAATCCAAAGACGTATCGTTTGACAAAGTTGTTTGGCATTATCAATCTGACGCGCCAGAAATCAACGACAAGAAGTTCAAGATTGAAATAGACGTCACGTGTAAGAATGACGGTGCTATGGTCGATGTGGACTACAAGACTAGACCGCTCGAACCACTGATTTAAGGACGTCTGTTGTTTTGTACTGCGGTGCAAATGTCTTTACATTACAATTTTTGTTCCCCTAACGATGTTACGTGTTTTTTATTATTATCTCCCAGCCAGTCAGTCTTATTTATATATCGTATTGTTGAGCAACACTTCAAAATATATATATTTAAGTACTTCTGTTTTTTTTAATAATTAGTTTCTTTGAATGGGAAGTTTTCGGAAATACTTCGAAAAATAGAAATGAGAAGAAGCCTCTTGAGAAGAACAGGTTCGGCCAATACAGCTCAAGGAAGATGATTTTATCCGTCCTTGTCTCTTTGTCACCCAAAAGCCAAGAATGAACAGAAATACAACCAGACTGGATCGACTATTCAAACCTCCCGCTCCATTGCTCCCACTCAAACAATCGGATTACCCTCTTCAACAAAGAAAGACAAACGATAACATCTCGCCTATTGCAAATGTTCTATCAAACCATTTAATAAACTACCTAAATGAGTTTCCCCTGGAGAGATCCTCCAGAGTGGAAGATGGATTAATGGCTATTAAGATCAACGAAATCAGGAAGTCGCAACAACTGAATGACGCAAAAATATCCGAGCAATTAAGCAAGTGGAATCCCCATGAAGATCCATTCATAAGGGATACGGATCCTTTCAAGACTATCTTTATTGGTCGTCTGCCTTATGATATAACTGAATGGAACTTACATGAAATATTTGTGAAATTTGGACAGATTAATAAGATCAGAATCGTTAAAGATAAATATCACAACGACAAAGTTAGAGGATACGCTTTCATATTATTCCAGGATGCCAACTCGAGCAAGTCTGTAATGAAGGAGTACGGCATTCATAGGGGTATAGAGGTCAATGGAAGGCACTGCATCGTCGACATAGAAAGGGGGCGAACCATTAAGTATTTCAAGCCTAGAAGATTAGCTGGTGGCTTAGGTGGCCGCGGCTATTCCAAAAGAATCATAGAAACACCAACCTCTTCTCTCAAGCGGGAACGCGAGACTTCCCATCCAAGTAGTCGATACAACATCAACAATACCAACTATCCCCAATCGCATGATAAATACACAGCTCTCCCATCAACCTCCAGACCCTCAAGATACAACAATTCTCAAATACCGCCCAACGTAAACCATCCTCCGGTGTCCTCTGAACCACAGCCAGTGGCATCTTACAGATCAAGATACGTACGGTCACAAAGGGAATCCAATAGTGACAAACACCAGCAGGACATGGACTATTGAGAAGGGGGCAACAACGCTCATGCCTCCCAGCACCCATTGAATGATTCCTTAAGGCAACTATTTAGTGACATAGATACACATATAATATAACACGCATTACTTGTAGTATTATATAACTTCTTCGAATGGCATTCATTAATTCTGATCTCAGTTACTTGGGCTAATGTTACCCGGAATTTCATGAAAAGGGAGAAATTAAGCAAAGACTATAAGACGATTTCTAAAGAGTTTTGCAAGGTAAATGTCACTGCGAAGTCGTTTAGCTGCAAAAGGGGCAAGGAAGGAAGAAACACTAATTGTTCTAGAAATATGACTACTGATTGGAGAAGAATTGACATCGATGCTCTTGATCCTGAGAGTGGGAGATTAAGTAAAGAGGACTTGGTCCCTCACTATGACACTATGGTTACCTTACAAGATCTACAACCACAGATAAGCCAGTTACGCACCTTGACCACTAGTGGAGATATCCACTCAGCTGTTCAATTGATTACAGGACATCCACCTTACAATACAGATGAATCTACAAAGAATCAATATTTCCAAGTTGTTCTCGAATGCCTGTTGCAAGTCAGACAGGCTGATATCACGAATATTGTCAAGTCCTTAGATCCACAACAGCAGACTGTATTGGTTAAGTATTTATACAGAGGCATGTCCATACCAGAAGGTCAAAAGCAAGGCGGTATTTTATTGTCCTGGTTCGAAAAACTAACCGAATCAAGCGGTGTCATGCCAATCATGCATTATTTATCAGATAGAAACACCGTGTGATGATGCTAGTATGTACCTCTTAAATACTATTACTATATCAAATTGTATAGAATACATGTTTCAAACAACTTAAAAAAGGTCTTTCCAATGAACATTTTTCGTTTTCACACAATTTTCATTTCTTAAAAAATTTGTTAACAATCGAACAATATATAGAAACTAAGGGTTCTTCTGTAAGTGGGTAGTTATAATAAAATTGAGCTGTTACGAATCTAACGTGATTTTAGACGATATTTCATATTATAGAGTAATCCACGTCTGCTATCTAAATTCAAAATGAGCGAAGTTGAGGAGAAATCAGAAGATTTAATACAAGGCGATCAAGTTCTTGACACTAGCACGAACAAGCATGAAAACAAGGAGGGAGTAAAGACTGGAGAAATTGCAAAAGATTCATCAGCTGAAAACTATAAACGAACAAGATCAGAGAGCGAAGAAAATGAAGACCCAAAAGAAGAACAAAAAGACCATTCGAATGAGCATATTGCAAGCAAAGAGGATATCCATGTAGATAAAAAGATTAAAAAGGAAGACGAAAAGGAATCTCCAAAAGAAAACGAAAAGGAGTCTTCAAAAGGGCCTGAAGGAGAAAAACGGGTAGTATTTGGCTCTTACTCAAAATTTTCAAGTGGATTTAATGTAGCTTTCAATAATGATAGCAAAAAGAAAGAACAATCTGATGAAAAAACAGATACTTCAGCATCTAAACCTTTTTCATTTGGTTCAGGATTATCCTTTGGTGGGGGATTTAATGTTCTTAAGCCAAATAAAGATCAATCAGCGACTCCAGATACCACCACATCTTCAGTTCCATCATCAACAACTAAAAATAAGGATAGTGAGAAGGTATCGCAACCTGATGCTACAAGAGACAATACTAAAAATGATGAATCACGCGAAAATAAACCCGTAATGACAAAAAAGGAAGTGAAATCAGGCGAAGAGTTAGAAGATACGTTGTACCTAGCAATGGCAAAATTGTATCAATTAATTGATATTAAAGAAGGATGGAAGGAAAGAGGTGTTGGAGCTATAAAGATTAACCGTGATAAAACCAGTGACAAAACCCGTCTTATTATGAGAAGTCGTGGTATTTTAAAAGTTATCCTAAATATACCTTTGATCAAGGGTATATCCGTCTTAAAGGGGTTCCCGGGATCATTACAGGGCGAAAAATTCCTTAGGATTTTAATCTTGGATGAGAATAAGAAGCCGATTCAATATGCATTAAAAACTAGCAAATCTGAATTGACTAATGAACTATATGATAAGATTATAGAGTCAATTCCTAATTGAACTTTTAATTTTCTTTATATATTAATACCTATATATATCAATACGTATTGATAAAAACATCTACAGAAAAAATTCATGGTACTGTCTTTGTAAATGCAACACTACATATGGGTGTACCTTTAATGCCACCAAATTCAAATACAGGATAATTTATCTTTTTCCAAACCTTTAAATCTCCTAATTTTATTATGTTTATTAGTTCCTCTTCCGTAAAGTTACAGGAAGTAATTAAAAAAATACCACCATCCTTTAATATCTTAGATATTATTTTACCATAAACATGAACGATGTCATTTTTTTGTCCATTAGCATCAGCCAATTGAAGACCACTCAACGCAATTGCATCAAGAGTTCCTTTATCTAAAACTAGATCAAATTTGCCAGGGTTCCAACTTGATTCAAATATGTCTGCTTGTTGAAATTTTATCTTATCATTGACACCTTTGGACTGTGCTATCTCTTGAGCAAATTTAACACTTTGTTGTGAATAATCAATTCCCATCATTGGACCCTTAAACCCACCGTCATGCAATTCAAACAATAAATGTCCATTACCTGTCCCTAAGTCCAACACCGAGATAGAGTCAGTATTATCAATATTATCTAAGAGGAAGTCAATCATTTTCTCTTCGGCGTCATTGTCATCGAACCAATTTTCACCTGTATCTTGTGGATTCTCTTTGAAATTGTTCCTCTCTCTCTGATAAAAAGAGTCCCAGTACTCTTTGGTACCCAATTTAGATTGATTCAATTTAGTTGTATCCTCCATCTCGTGTTATTCTTGACTTTGATTATTTTTCTACAACATAGTTTCTCATATTGAATGGATAGATTTATAAATTCTTTAATCTCATCCCAAAATTTTGACAAAACCTGAAATTGAAGAAAAGAAGATTGAACAAAAGCAAAAGTAAAAGCAACACAAAAATGGCGAAGACTAGTTTCCTTCCAACATTAGAAGATGTTAATGACTCCCTATTGCCCTCTCAGTTAGAAATTCTACGTCAACAAGTAGTGTCTGAAGGTGGATCCAAAGCATCGTTACAATCTAGATTTAATTACGCATGGGGATTGGTCAAATCCAACTCAGTTGATGAACAGCGTTTGGGTGTAAGTCTGCTAACTGAAATTTACAAAGAGTCGACTCTCAGAAGGAGAGAATGTTTGTATTATTTGACAATTGGTTGTTATAAATTGAAGGAATATACAATGGCCAAGAGATATGTAGATATCTTGTATCAGCATGAGCCTAATAATGGTCAGGTAGTTGTGTTAAAAGAAATGGTTGAGAACAAAATAGAAAATGAAACATTCAAAGGTGTTGCTATTGCGACGGCAGTAGTCACAGGGATTGCAGGTGTAGCTACTGCGATGGGTCTTCTAATGAAGAATAAGAGGGAATAGGGACACAGTTTCCCACTCCACATCTATATATAAACTTCATATTCATCTGTATTTCTTATCATCAATTCATTTATAAATGTATAATAGTTTGAGCTTTAAAAAAGTGAACTATTTAAAATTAGAACAAGAAACTAATCAATGAAAAATACAAGACATAGATCTGGATATAATGGACCATGATAGCCCATTTTTAGGTGACTCTAGCGAGTTTGAAAATAATACTAATATTCAATTACAGGACTTAAGCGGTTCCATTAATGGACTAACTGTAGATGAGGACCACGAACCAGCAAGACATGAGGCTTGGACAATGCTTCAGAAAACTAGTATTTTTACCAGAATTTTACACAAGATTTGGCATGGACCAGTAGAACCGAAGGACTCTAAACCAACATTTCAATTGAGATGGACTGTCACTCGATATTTAGATGAGTTCCCAATAGAAGTTTTCAAACTAAAGGTTAAGTATAAACCACTCTGGTTGTTCCTGTACTGCGTGATTTGGATTGGGATGATGTATCGTTTATTACATCCATACCTTGTAGAATCACCATATTGGGAATCTCATGATGGTAAGAACAGAAAATCGGTCATTTCATTGAATTGTAATTCCTACTTTAATTGGGAAGGGTCAAACAATGCATGTGGGTTAAATGCCGCTAAGTGTGGACCATTCGATAATTTAGAACAAATCATAAGATGTCCAGCATTATGTGATCAGGGTGGGTATTTATACTCTGCTATCAGTGTAGGAGATATTAGAGTGAAGTATGAAGGCTATCAAATTGGTGGTGGCTTATTAGAGAATGTGGAGAATGTAGAGAATGAGGCACTGACCTACCCATATCGTAGTGATTCATACCCCTGTTCTGCAGCTGTACATGCTGGTTTAATTTCACCTATCTTTGGCGGCTGTGCTCGGTTAAGCATGACAGGTTCACAATTTGAGTTCCCATCGAGAATAGGGTTTTTCAATACCGGATTTTCCATACCTTTTCCATCAGTATTTCCTGGTTCATTTATATTCAAATCAATATTAAATGGACATTTGCACAACTGTTATGATCCTAGAGCTACATTAGTGGCTATGAACATACTAATGGGTATGCCGATCTTTTACTTATTTGATAGTATCATTGGATATTGGACTATTTGTATTGTTGGATATTGGACCCTGATTTTAGCTCTAGATCCACCTATTTTAGTCAACCCACTGGATAAGACCTCTATTTACTCACTTTTTAGTGTCGGATTCGAAAGATTGTTACCGTTATGTTTTGTACTTTATGTGATGTGGAAAATATCTATCAAGAGGACATTACAAGAGCCATCACCATTATTGAAGGTGCTCTGCTGGTATCCGACATTTTGGTTGGGTGCCATGAACAACGTAACTTTTGATAGGTTGCCAGTAGATAGACTTACTGCCAGAGATTTAAAGGAAAATCCTAATGCTGTAACTGCTGTATTAGGAATTCTGACGACAATACTAGTCTGCGCTGTCATTCAAGCCTACTCTATTTGGAAGAGTGGTAGATTTCAAAAATATTTTAAGATTTATATTACCATGATATGTGGAATCATCATGTTAGCCATAATACGGGGCCTAAATTTAAGAATCCACCATTATATATTGGGTATGCTGTTAATCCCTGGATGTGCTACTAGGGGATTTTCTGCTTATTTATTCCAAGGTATCTTGATTGGATTAATACTTTCCGGGGTATCCCGATGGGATTTTGCCAGTATTGTTGAGACAGACTGGGCATTATTAAGAGGTGAGGCAGGTGGCAGAATAACCCCTCCAATTTTCCAATTCGACAAGACTAGCCCACACGAATTATCGTGGATCTTAGATAACAACACTGAAACTGCATCGGTAGACACTGCAGTAGTGAATGGCTACTCGTTGTTGATGAATGACATAGAGGTCTATGTTGGTGAAAACACTACGGTGAGCCTTGACACAATATTTCAAGCAACCTCTGAACTGAACGCATTGATTGATGATTCCGTGAAAGCGAGCCGAAATGGATCCGTCAATTTATACTTCAGGGTTGCAAGAACATCGACCAGATTGTCCATCGAGTATAGAGGGGATTACACCAATGCAGGCATACTGGAGTGGCCCAATGGCACATGGCACGAGCCATTACCGGGTGTTTCGTAGTTGGTGCAATCACCTCTCTGGGTCTTCTTGTCGTGTTCTCTGCGTGCCCTCCCTGCACCCACGTGCTATTGAAGATTTCTTTGTTCAAACGCTTGATTATAAAATATATATATAAATAAGGTGATAATAATTAAATATATCCAATTCTAATCCAAGTATGTTTATGTACATAAGTGCAACCACCAGTTAGCACAAGCGGCCCAAAACCATACATTTTATTTGCAAAGTATTTTGATCAAAGCGTTGTTTGCATACATTTTTTTGGTCCTTTGTTATCCCTTTTGCGAATTACCAATCAAGCAGAACCATGTCTACCGCACCTTTATTACAAAAGACCCCCGGCAAGAAAATAGCTTTGCCGACAAGGGTGGAGCCAAAAGTATTTTTTGCCAACGAACGTACATTCCTTTCGTGGTTAAACTTCACAGTGATGATTGGAGGTCTAGGTATCGGGCTATTGAATTTCGGTGACAAGATCGGTAGAATAAGTGCTGGGTTGTTCACGCTAATTGCATTGGGCACTATGATCTATGCTCTAGTCACGTACCACTGGAGAGCCATGGCGATCAGACGCAGAGGGTCCGGTCCGTACGATGACAGACTGGGCCCTACGTTGTTGTGTTTCTTCCTGTTGGTCGCAGTCGTAATAAACTTCATCTTGAGATTGAAATACGATACTGACGCATGGCAGGATGCCCCTGCAACATAACAGTATCCACACACCCAAAGTGATGACAACACACTCCACGTCTATCTATCTATCTATCTACAAATGGTAAGTACATTAGTATATATTCCATGACGCAGGTTCGTAACCTTAGCACGACCTCACGAGGCGATGCTGAGCCCTCGTCTGCACCAATTCATAACGTAAATAATTAACAATAATACACCAACACCTGTGAACAACGGCTGCTCTGGGTCTGTCCACTGCCCTGTTTGGAGTTGTTGGTGGTCCCAGTCCAGTTCAGTCGAGGGGCAGGGAGGGCAGTGCTTGAAAAAACGTGACTCTTCCTTTAATCATTCGTGTGAGTTCAAAAACTTCGGAGGTGGATGAAAAAAGAGAAACCTCTTCACCACTTTCCTTACGATGCCAGCTATAAAGAAACGCACCCCTGAAGCACGACAGAACTGCGACACCATGGCCCTGGACCGCCAATTAGAACTGAGAATACCGCTAGAACAGGCCGAACATGCACAGATAATCCGCAAGGTCCTGAATTCCGACCCCATATTGAAGCCCCAGGAATTCAGAATCGAGTATGTAGTTGACGATACCACCCTAGTTGTCCAGGTCGAGAGTGTGGACGACCGTGTCTTACGTGTCGGGGTGAGCAGTGCGATCGACAACATCAAGTCTGTACTGGAAACCATCGACGAACTGGCCTAGTGCCCCACTGCCCACTGCCCACTGCCCACTGCACCTTCTCTGTCACGAGACCTTGCTTTTCTTCGCCCTTCGTCGTTTTTGGTGACTGATCTGAAAAATTTAGAAAAATTTTAAGTGAGTGAAAAAATTTCGAAAACAGACTCAAATAGATTGGAATTTGGCTTAAAAAGGGTTTTTGGTTGTTTCAATTGCAAAGGGAGCAAAAGTGGGAAACGGAAGAAACAAGAGCTAGTTCATTTTGGTCGAGTTGTATTCAGCTTATATTTACATTGAGCACCCCGCTCCATCAGGCACGAATCAAACTCTATAATATTTACATTCTACTACACTCCCACCCTGTATTTTTTTTCTTCCGGTTTTTTTATAATAATACATAACATTTTTTTATTTATTTATTTATTTATTTATTCGTTATTATTTTTTTTTTGATCTCCTGCTTCTAACACTTCACTGCTAACGAAATTCACAAATATTGTCCACGTAAGATCAATCTCAAGCTATGGTCCCGCAAGTCTCCCTACCCCACTGCTCTATACATTCCAACTATGGCTCATTTGCTGCCGTGCCCGATTTAAACGAAACGAATAATAGCAATCACGCCAACAGCAACGCCAACAGCAACGGCAACGGCAACGGCAGCAACAATAACGACTGGCTGTCTAATCTGAAACTGATCAACTTTGCAAATAACAAACGACGAATGGCTTATGAGACAGGCAACCTGTTCTCCCATCGTAACATTGCGAACACCAGCAAACGCTCCAAGTTCTATAGTGACAAAATCATCACCGAGGTACCGAACATTCTAGCGACCGGCTCTTCGAATCAACTTCATTTGCATCATGGCAGCATGAGGAGCCTGGGACGCTATAACGTCACCACCAACAGCGCCAATACTGGGACAGGCAACAACAACAACAGCGAAATAAATTACCAAGAGGAGACTGTTTACACCGGTAATAACAACAATAACGACGACAACATAAACAGTAGTGGCAATAATACTAATTACAACAAGGACGAAAGCAATAATAACGGCAATAATAACGGCAATAATAACGGCAGCAATAACGGCGGCAATAATAACAATAACGATAACACGAATGTTCATTCTAAAAAGGCTAACCAGGCCTTGGTGCAAAAACTACAGGATATTTATAAAAACATTGTTAAACAAGAGATAGAACTACAGGAGCGCTGTTCACAACTAACAGTATCACAAACAACAGAATTAAACAATCTTTGGTCCATTTATAAAATCAATACTGACTTAATAAATAATTACGTCACTTTTATCAGCACATCTTTGTTACCTTCACAATCACAACATGACCTATTAATTGGACAAGAAATCGTGGAAATTTACAGAATAGAGAGGAGACTATGGGTTTATGGTACGATAACATTTTTAGATGTCTTGAAGAATTTTTCGAATTTCATGGACCCTGAAGTCTGCTCACAATTTATTACTCATGTGTTTATTTCTTTATCAATAATGCTAACGGATATTCCGCAAAAATATTCTATTCCTTGGCTACAAAAATTGGGTGATTTATCTCGTATGGCTATCGCTCTGTATCCTTCCTCTTTAATTGATTGGAAATTAAGCTCCGAACATTGGTATATGGAAGCTATGAAATATACATATGGTCATGGTAAACTATATTACCACATGTCCACTGTACAGCAAAACACTTTGGAAGCCTTTGTAAGTCTAGGAAAAAGTGTATTTTGTCAAGACACTTTTACTCCTTCTCAACAATACATGCAATTAGTTATCGATAATATTTATCAACGTGCGTTCATTGAAAGAAATAATGGAAATTATAGAAATGGTAGATTAATTGACTATTTGAAGCATAGCGAAGTTATATTGTTGCCAAGGTTCTTAGAAAATGAAGAATTACAACAAGTTGTATTAAATTATTTCCTCGACAAATTTGGGTTAGAGATCAATAATGTCAGTATGTTCGATCCAAGATCCATGTTTTCACATAACCCGGAAAGTCTAAGATATTTTTTCGCACACTCTCCAACATTTGCAGAATCACATATCTTGCAGTTAGTTGGATTTGGTGAACCTAAAAACCCCTTTGCATTATTATTTGAACTACCCAAATACCTAAAGGAACGTAAAGATAAAAAAGAAAAGAAGAAAGCAAAAAATTCATCAAATATAATAAATGAACCAACACCTATATCAGAACTAGCAAATCTGTCAACCGAGTCCTTTTTTGAAGGTATAGACTTACTAAAAACAATGAACTATCTGCCTTCAGATTTAAATACCTGGATTGCATCTTTATCCCATATAAACAAGACATCCCTAACCTCAAGTATGATTGTATTGCGAAAGTTCTTAAATGGTCCATTTTTATTAGCATTACCACATTTTTTACCGTGGAGTTATTTTATTATCTCAGTCTATATGAAATTAGAAACCCTGAATGATCCAGTGTCAAGACAATTTTGGATAATATTAATGAGAAGAATATTGCCCTGGAATACAATTGTGAATTTTTTGAATGTTCTATTAGCATACATTGTAGATAACATGAAATACCATCAAGTCATAATCGATGAATTGTGTTTAGAATATTCTCAATTAAATTTCAAGGGGTTATTGGATAAATTCAGTTCCATGGAAGAATTACCTGAGGTTTGGAAATGTTGGGGTACATTGTGGTTTGATACAATTTGTAACAAAAATGAACCTATGATTGATAGCTACACAACAGCAGGGATTAAGGATTACTTATTTTTTGATTCCCCTATTGATGGAATAGTATTTGATCAAGATGATGAAATTGGGGTCAAATTTTGGAAAAGAGCAATAAGATTAATATTTTTATTTAAAAATTTGACCGAAGCTTTCAACTATGGGTTAAAGGTAAGTTACAATATCTCCGTTCATGTTAGACCGGATAATTTAATACCTTCTAACCATATTTTAAGGTCATTTGTATTTAAACTAGAACCATTTTCTGAGTATAACTATCAAATTATGAATCAGGAATTTTTAAATGAATTATTGAAGAATGTAGGACCTATGGAACCCATAACTGAAGATAACATAAACATGGGTGTAATTCCAAATTTAAGTGTAATTCCCAACGAGAATATTTTTGAATACAGAGGGTATAAACGATTAGTACCAAACTACTATTCGTTTGATAAAAACGGGGAATTATTATCTTGTTCCTTATATACATCATGGTATTATGATGTGGAACTGGAAGAAAGAGCCAAAAAGAACATCTCCAATAATAACAATACTAACACAAACTCCTCCTCTACAACAACATTTAATATGTCCATAGACGAGGGCCCTGATGACCATAGCAATAGTATGGATAATATCTCGTCTATCAATGAAACAATCAATGACAATGATGTAGTAAATAAGAATGCATATGTCCCTGAAGATCGGCTCTTGCCAATGTATTTGAATTACCAAGATGATAATGAGAACATTAGATTGATTGATTTCAAGACCACATATATTGTATTTGATGCCACATCGTGGTTAAGACATTCAGCTTATATCTATAAATTGGCTTCTAATAAGATTTTATCATTTGCCGTCTGCTTAACCACATTCCAAGAATTGAGATTCCTAAGGAAATCCAAAGATGAAAATGTCATGGAAGCAGCAACCAGAGCAATAATTATCATAAGACAATTATACAGTGAAAAACAAGTGTTGCCCTTGAGATTCACAGGGAATGTAGCAACTCATGTTGAAGAGCATCTCGAATTTGAAGAGCAAATAACTTGGAGATCGCATGTCGATGAGTTTGTCATCGAGAGTGTAATGAAGGCAAGAGAGAAGTTTATTAATAATGTACAGCAAGGTAATGATATGAATGGTTCCGATACATCTACGCATACTGGTACAATCCCAGAAGACATGAATTATATTGTCCTGGTGACAGATGATGAAAGTATGAGTAAGAAGGCAAGAATAAAAGAGATTGATACATTTAGTACGAAATTTATATTTGCATTAGGTACAAAGATTGGAATTGATCGAAAGGTTTGTACGAATTGACGTTCTGTTCTTTTGCATTATTTTTGAAGAATATTATTTGTTTTTAACTTTTTTCCTTTTATATATAAGTTTTATAATATAATAATAATTCAACCAACTGTAAAAAATAAAAATAAAAATGAACATAGAACTTAGAAGTTATTTTCTATTAATATCTCAATTCGCCTCTATTACAACATTCACTTCAATTACCTCGAGAACGCTATTTTATGTAATTGCATCCGGTCAATTGCACAAGCAAATCTGCAAACGGATGAACGGGCCCGACAGACAGGGATCAACCGAAACACGGCAAACTCCATGTGAAATAGTATCCACCGCAACGCAACAGTCTTCGGTCCTGTGTCCGTTTCGAGTATTGACTTGTTTATTTTTATTTTTTTCATATCGCGAGATTCGACATCATGTTCCATTGCTCCGACAAAACTGTCGGTCTGATGGAGGCATGTGTTCTGCCTTTCGCTCCTTTAAGTGGCGGTCCCTTGTTTAGGTTCCAGCTTATCTCATCTGCTCCGAATTCCTCCCCCTGCCAAACACAAAGTTTTGGCTGCTTCCCCATCTATCCGAACTACGAAACCTCTCATGTGATTACGTTTTTGTGTCTCTTTCTTTTAACCCTTTAACTTCCGGGAAATACGCTTTCCATAGTTAGCTGTGGAGAACAAACCCGCCCTCTCTACTACGCTAAGACAGCTGAATTGTTCGTCTTACCCGGGAGTTTATGACGAGGGATTTTTATTTCCATGTAGTGGGCAAAGGGAATCGGAAATTGTCGGACTTCTTGACCACGAACCATTGCTAATGTAAGCTTGAAAAAAAAGTAACTAGCTGGCCGCCATCAAGTTTACTGCTCCATATCTGGATTCAAAATGTCCCCAAAGCATAACCAAATGGTATTGAACCGTAATACTAAAAGATACGTAAAAATTCATATATAAAGGTCCAGGTTTACGCTGTTGAAAATAGCATGCAGGTTCCTCTTATTCTTCCGTTTTTATTTTTTGTTCAATTCATCCATTAGCAACACAATCAATTCGATTAGAAACAAGATCACTATTAAAAGTTTATAACACCTGTCCCCATTAATATATTATATATTTCTAGGCATTTTAACAATAACATTAATAAAAATACAAATAAAAACTTAAAGCAACAATGTCTCCATCAAAGGTAGGTTCACGTGGTGCTGGCGGTATTTCAGCCGAACAAAGAATTAGACAAGAACTAGGCCTAACATCTGAGGTTGTCACAATCAGACGTAACGCTCCAGCCGCGGTCTTATATGAAGATGCTCTGAGTGATCCAAAAACCGTTATTTCCGACAGTGGTGCTTTGATTGCCTACTCAGGTGAAAAAACTGGTAGATCCCCAAAGGATAAGCGTATCGTTTCCGAAGAAACTTCGAAGGATAACGTTTGGTGGGGCCCAGTCAATAAGCCATGTTCTGAAAGAACATGGGAGATCAATCGTGAAAGAGCCGCTGATTATCTAAGAACCAGAGACCACATCTACATCGTGGATGCGTTTGCCGGGTGGGATCCAAGATATAGAATTAAGGTTCGTGTCGTTTGTGCTAGAGCTTATCATGCATTATTCATGACTAATATGTTGATTAGACCAACTAAGGAGGAATTAGAGGAATTTGGCGAGCCAGATTTCACAGTCTGGAATGCAGGTCAATTCCCAGCCAACCACTTAACAAGTGATATGTCTTCCAAGACAACCATTGAAATCAACTTCAAAGCTATGGAAATGGTCATTTTGGGTACTGAATATGCGGGTGAAATGAAAAAAGGTATTTTCACCGTTATGTTCTATTTAATGCCTGTCCATCACAATGTCTTAACTTTACATTCTTCTGCCAATCAAGGTATTGAGAATGGTGACGTCACGTTGTTCTTTGGCTTAAGTGGTACAGGTAAAACTACTTTAAGTGCGGACCCTCACAGATTATTAATCGGTGACGATGAACACTGTTGGTCTGATCAAGGTGTCTTTAATATTGAAGGTGGTTGTTATGCAAAGTGTATTAATTTATCTGCTGAAAAGGAACCAGAGATTTTTAATGCTATTAGATATGGTTCTGTTTTGGAAAATGTTGTTTATAATCCAACTTCTCGTGTAGTGGATTATGACGATTCGTCAATTACTGAAAACACAAGATGTGCCTATCCAATTGAATATATTCCAAGTGCAAAGATCCCATGTCTTGCCGACGCTCACCCAAAGAACATTATTCTATTAACTTGTGATGCTTCTGGTGTTTTACCACCGGTGTCTAAATTAACTCCTGAACAAGTTATGTACCATTTCATTTCTGGTTATACTTCCAAGATGGCCGGTACCGAACAAGGTGTGACTGAACCAGAAAGCACATTTTCATCATGTTTTGGTCAACCATTCTTGGCTTTACATCCAATCCGATACGCTACTATGTTGGCTAAGAAGATGTCTGAACATCAAGCTGATGCTTGGTTAATCAACACAGGTTGGACTGGTTCCTCTTATGTATCTGGCGGTAGCCGTTGCCCATTGAAGTATACCAGAGCTATTCTGGATTCTATCCATAATGGATCTTTAGCCAAACAAACTTACGAAACTCTACCCACATTCAATTTACAAATACCAACCCAGGTGGAAGGTGTTCCATCTGAATTATTGAATCCTTCTAGAAATTGGACTGAAGGTGAAGCTAAATATAGCTCAGCTGTTACTAAATTAGCCTCGTTATTTGTAGAAAACTTTAAGATCTACCAAGACCAGGCCACTGCAGAAGTTCTTAACGCTGGTCCACAAATTTGAAGTATATATTCTAGTTATCATCCCCTTGTATGTTTTTTGTCTAAAATGTCCGTATATAATTTATATTTTCCACACTATTTTAAAAAAATCAATCAATGATTAATTATGTTGATATTTTTAGTTTCGGTCTTTTCATGTCCTTATATAATCATCATGTCTCATGCCTCTTTGGGGAGCATGACTGTTCCCGTAGTTATATAATTTCCTAATACGGTCATTTATCGAAAAATATGTCAAAATACTTGAAAAAAGAAGAGAAATTTCGAAACGAATCTGTTTATTCATCTTGGGCTAAAGTCCGCACGTGGACGTCAAATTTTCGTCACATCTGAAAATTTTAAAAATGTAAGCAATGACATAGCGATGAACTTCAAGTATCTATAGAGCATAATGATAGTTACACTAACATACAGCTCTAAGTTACCTAAAAAAAGATTATATATTCCTTAATATCAGTGTCGTATTCAAATCATAATAGTCACTTTACAACTTCCGAAGATTAAAACAATTAAACTGACAAATTTATTGTTTCTTTTTTCCACTATTGGTACACTTTTTTATCTTTTTATTTTGATTAATGTCAAACACCATATAACAAGAAGTCTAGGCACATAAAGAAATAAATATATTTTATTAAACTAATAAAGGTTTTTGATTTTTGTTATATTTATTTCTGATGGCAACCTCTACAGATAACTTGCCAACTGAATCGATTGCTACTTCAACTGATAATAACAACGGTAGCAATAATAATGGTACTGAAGATGAGTCATCAAATAGACCTCCTAAGAAATACAAAATACTGGACTTACTTAGCATTACTGAATCATTAGGTTTTCAGACAAATAGAAAATACATAAGAAATACTTGGACCAAACACGATGATGATGAGCTACGATCACTAGTGGACCAAACTTTAAAAAATGATCATAATTTCGTTAATGGTGTAAAGGACATAAAATCCGTTCAAGAATCTATATCTATTTCTCAAAAAATCAACTGGGAGAAAATAGGCGAACAATTTACAAGTAGCAGTAAAAATGCCAAGGAATTAAGGAAAAGATGGTCGACGTCCCTAGATCCCAGCCTTAAGAAAGGTAAATGGACACCACAGGAGGATAAGCTACTTCTAAAGGCGTATGAAAAACATGGACCACATTGGCTAAGTGTTTCCATGGAAATGCCCGGAAGAACAGAAGACCAATGTGCTAAGAGATATACAGAGGCATTGGGACCTAGTAGTAAGGGAAGATTAAGAAAATGGAGTGAAGAAGAAGATTTGGCATTAATTGAAAAGGTTAAAAAATATGGCACCAAATGGAGACAGATTTCGAACGAAATGGAATATAGACCAAGTTTAACTTGCCGAAATAGATGGAGAAAAATTATCACAATGGTAGTAAGAGGTAAGGCTAGCGAAAGTGTAATAAAAGCAGTAAAGGAAAAAAGCAATATTGATTTATCTAACGGTTCCGTTATTGCTAAATATGTGGTATCTGGAGAATCTGCAGCTGCTTCAAAACGAAACTACGAAAACGAAACGGAAACGAAAGAAAAATCTAAGGATGAAACAAAACAACCATTACTGTCAATGAATGAATTTTCCTCACCCAAAATGAAATTATTGAAGATAGGACAACCGACTACAAGTAATAGTCGGTGTTCTTCTCCATTAGAAAATTTCTGTATAGATGAATCTACCAAACCGAATAGATCCACACTATCTAATTCACCTAGTGTAAATGCTATCGACGAGAGATTGATGGGTAAAAAGTCAAGTTTAACTTCTTCACTGGGAAGTTCCAGAATTCAAACACCAGATATAGCCAATACGAAGCCAATTTCTTTCGACACCCACTTACAGTGGAATTTTACGTTAAAAGATAAAGATGGTCTTTCAATATCTAATGGAACTATTGCTACATCTGAATTAGTAAAGGAATTAATCGACCAAGCAAAGAAAAATTCTTTGAAAATATCTATTCATCAGCATATTCACCATCATTATAATTCTACTATTCCCAATCCAATCAATAACCCCGTCATTAATGGTAATGTCCCAGAATTTAACCAAATTTCAGAATATCGCACTTCATTAGATCGTCTAGATCATGATTTCCTTTCAAGAACACCGGAATATAATGCTTTTGATTTGGTGAATTCTCCAAGATCACCTCAAGATGAGAATCCTCAGTATCAAATATTAAAAAATATTCGATCTGTGAATAGTCAACATATATATCCATCCTTCCCCAAAAAAACAACTCCTGGTTCTTACAATATGTACAACGTTAATTCGGCAATAGAAAGTTCTTCTGGTTCTACGAGCATATCCGGTAATGAACTATTAGATATAGGCCCCAATCGGATTACACATTTTAACTATTTACCTTCTACTGTAAAGCCTCAACTTGGTTCATCTGCATCAACCAAATCAGCTGAATTAAACAAGTTGTTGAATCCTGTGAAGAGTGATAAAAGAAAAATGGATAATTCAGAAGATGGTAAAGGGGACCCAAGAAACAAACACCGCAGAGTTGGTGATAATAATGCTTCTTATAATGCAGAAACCGATACAAACAATAGTTCAACGACTTCTTTTATAACTAACCGTACGACCCCACATTCGATATCTGCAACTGAGGAAGAGGGTTTAGATTTTTGGGAATCTTTAAGATCTTTGGCTGGCCCACATCTTGGTAGTCAAGGTGATAAAGACCAGGAAGAAGAAGAAGAAGAAGAAGAAGAAGAAGAAGAAGAAGAAGAAGAAGAAGAAGAAGAAGAAGAAGAAGCGGTAAGAGAAGATCATCAATCTTCGTTACTTGATGAAGAAGAGCTAGATAATGATGAATACGGAATATTTCAAATTTTATGGAATAGAAGACCGGGAAGTGAAAACGAGGAAGAAACCATCTCAAAATCTACCAACGAAGAAATTTCAAATTCCATTCTTCCCTTTAACCCCAGTTAACGTTTTTGTACTTTTCGGCAACACATGTGTATTTTGGGATGCGTAAAACATAAGAGAGGGTTTAAGTATAATAAATATACGTAAATACCTATATATATATAAATAATAGTAAGTTCAAAATGTGGTTATGAATTTTTGTGACTTAAAAGTACAGATTCCCGCTAACCATTATGTTAAATTAGTTTTTCCGGATGCATTAAACATAAAGTGTGTTCGTTTGTGAGTAAAATAAATTCTACTTGTGGTTCTTAAAATGGTCATATTGGTCTTAAACTGTCTATAAATTCCTTTCTATTCTCAGAATAATTTGTGAATTCATTTTCATACTGATCTTCTTCCGTTATTGTTTTCTCATTCTTAGATAGATCATGTTTTGAAAATAGCGATGATTCATGAATCGAGGTTGACGAATCATTTAACTTATGAGTTGTTATAATATTAGAATGTCCTTTTTTTGCTGGAAATGATCCAAAATCTTGTGAACTTAAATTGTTATTTGTGTCATCGAATATTAATTCGTGGTCATTTTGGGATATCGGGATCATTTGATCATATACACTAAATTGTCTTTTATCGTTGACACGACTAGGCAAAGATACTGATGAATCGTCCATAAATGGTAAAGATGTCGACGATTGGGACATCATTTTACTTTGTAAGTTTCTCTTATATGCAGGAATGTAATATTTTGATGGTCTATTTTGTGAATTGAACTGTGAGTTGTTTAAAGTAGCTTCTGTTCCCGTTTCGTTATCTTGCTCCATTAAAGTTTCAATATTTTGGAAGTTTATATGATCATTAGGTGTGTTGATTGATTTACTTAACTCTAGGTCTTGCCGATCCTCTATCTTCATTAATTTCTGTAATCTTAGCCATAGTACCAGAACTATTAATACACCAACACCAGTTGGAATTCCAACGGCACATCCCACAGCAATACCTACTGTCCCCATAATTTATAGCTGTATGTTTATTATTATTATCTGGTGTGAAATAATCACTCATAAAAGTCCAATTCGATAATAATTATTATCAATACTGGTACCAGATCTTTTAATTTGGTATTCCATTATTTTTTTGGTACCCGTAGTAATTTTTTATTTTTATTTTCTGTTTTTTTGCCCATTAGAGAACAATTTATTTTTTCTTTGCTTCGAAATTTTTCACAATTAAATCGGAAGATCGCTGATAAGTGTGTGAGGGCTAGAAGGTCAATATACGCTTATTCCGTGTGTTTATTTTAGTTAAATATACTACATTTTTTATTATACACAATAATACATAACTATTCAGTAGCTTTGAGTGCCTTGTTGAATTGATGTCTTAACTTGTCCCTCTCAGCGAAGTTCGATGAAGAAAGTTCGTTTATTTGCGACTGAAGATAATTCAATTTATTGAAGAGATTATACTGTTTACTAAACCTCTTGCTGTTGAAATTGTTAATTACAATCTGTTCTTCCTCTGTCTTGGCAGTGGAGATAATTTTTATTGACGCATTGTTGTTTTTCGCAATGTACAATCTCCAGAGACCAAAATGATATAAATTTTTACCCTTATTCAGAACGGCAAATTGAGACCGCGGTAATCGACCAAAACATTCCTCTAGCTGCTCCTCTCTGCTTGCCGCCATTGTCTATCTATGTCGCTCTCTCTCCCTCCTACGAAGCCCACAGCCACTCCTATTAAAGTTTGTCATCTTATTTCGTTGAACATTGAAAAAAACATCAGTACCCAATAAAATTACCAATAGTTATATAATCCATTTTACCTCCGGGTAACACCGACCTATTTCTTTTCATAGCCCCGCGAGCAACAACTCCTGACTTTTGTACGTAACTTTCTCTGCAAACAACATAATAATTAAGTAATCGCATGGTCGGTGATAACTCCTTTTTTGGAGTAGCCACGTGAAACCAGCACACATAGAAAAGTTAGATATTATTTTTTTCCCCGATGATTTTCAGGATCGATGCATTGGGAAAACCTCGAAGATTGACAGGTTTTCTAATGATTGATTACTATATAAGAGAGAAAATGGAGACATCAGAGACTTCCACCACAACGTCTGCAGTCGCCGTGAATACTGTCACTGAGGTAACACAAGGGATTTATAACAGCAGGCTGATTGGTATATCGAGGTATCTACACACACATATACCTTCCTGTATATGTCTAGCTAGACCTACTTGAGTTTTTGGGAGGTTTAATAGTAAGAAAAAGTAGGTAACTTAAAAATATACGTGGACGAAAACTGAAAAAAGCATAATCAGCTGAAAATAGAGAAAACAAAGGCAAAGCAAAGAACAATAAGATCAATAGAATGAGTTCGGTTACTGTCTCTCAGAGAGAATCTGCTAATACTGAGAAACTTGATTACTTATCTAATGGAAATGATATAGAGGGCGAAACTTCAAGAACAGAAGAAGATGAAATTAATAGTTTGGAAGATATCTATCCTACTTTACCAAGTACAGATAATAAATTAGCACCGGTTATTGCTTCTCGATCATATTCTTCTTTGAAGTTGTCTCCAATACACGAAGTGGCCTTTGTAATATGTTTAATTTTTACCCAATTTGTATCTCTAATGAGTGCCATTCAAGGGCTGCCCTCGATGGCAGTAGTTGTCGAACATTATCATATTCCTCCTGAAAAGCAGGGCTTGGTAGGTTGGTCTAACGCATCCTTTGCATTGGGTACATCAGCCTTTATTCTTATAGCTGGTAAGTTGGGTGATATGTACGGCCATAAATTGATGATTCTAGTAGGATACATATGGCTGTGTCTTTGGTCTCTATTAACTGGTGTTTCGTATTATGTCAAGGACAATCCAATTTTCTTTTATTGTTGTAGAACCATCGCTGGTATTGGTTCAGGGTTCTTGATTCCAAATGCTTTAGCATTGTTGAGTTATTATTTCCCACCAGGGTTTAAAAAGCAATTGGCCTTTTCTGCTTTCGGTGTATGCACACCATTGGGGCTGGTATTTGGATCCACATTTTCTTCTCTCTTTGCACAGCTGGCCATTTGGTCTTGGACCTATTATTTAGGCTGTTTGATGTGTTTTGGTGCAATTTTTGTCACTTACATTGTTGTACCAGATGACGTTCCACCAGAAATAAATGATGGTATCCCCAAATATAGAAAATTTAGCTATTTTGCAGCGTTACTCTTGATTGCTGGATTGGTATTGTTTGACGTAGCTTGGACGCAAGCTTCAGGCATAGGTTGGAAGGCTCCTCACACTTATATTACGCTAATATTTGGATGTCTTTCATTGGTAGGAGCTATAATGGTAGATTTTTATGCAAAGGATCCTTTAATTCCTGTTAGAGCGATGTCACCAGATGTAATAGCCATCCTAGTAAGTGTTTCTTTTGGTGTTTCGAGCTTTATCGTTTATGTTAATTTCTATTGGCAATATTTGATCACAGTTAAGAGGAAGTCTATTTTATCAGCAAATGCAAAATTTTCACCGTTTGTAGTCTCAGGATTATTTGCATCATGTTTCACAATTTTATTATTCAAATTGAGAATAAAAACTCCAATTTTGATGATGATAGCGCTAGTAGCTTTTTTAATCCCGGGAATTCTCCTGTCAACAATTGGACTAAATGAAACATATTGGGGAAATGCGTTTGTTTCCACAATTATTGCTCCTATCGGTCTAGATATAATTATTCCAACAGCAACATTATTGATGTCTAATTCTGTTTCTAAAGAATGGCAGGGTGTAGCAGGAGGTATTGTCATTACAGTGGTTAATTACGCTATATCTATTGGACCAAGTTTTGCTGCTGTGGTCATGAATTATGTAGAGCCTTTAGGTGAAAATGTTACCGAACACGTCCTGCTCAGAAGGGTTCATATCACAGGTTATTATTCGGTCGGGTTGGCTGGAGCTGGATTAATTAGTTCTATTGTCGCTGCCTATATTGATTATTCTTACACAAAGTACCATTGCGAAGACATATAGCGGGTTCCTTCTTTGTCCTCCATATTGCATCATATTTATATCTTCATTGTTAATAAACCCATAATTCTTTTTAAGATATTCATTCATTCATTCATTATTTATTCTTAATATTACATGTTTATCAACCTTTGTGTTTGAATATTATCGAAGTCAAGTACTATATAATTAATAATATATAGCTTGTTTGATTTTCGTATATTTAGAAATTATATTTAAATTATCGGTTCATATTTAGGAAAACAAAGGCTACAACAATTGTACAATTAGTTGTTACACATGAAAGTAAAAAAATAAAAAGCTTTCAAAACATTATATATAAGATTATGTACCATGCGGAGAATGTTAGATAGAAATCGTGTTTCTATCGCCTTGGATCGAGGTGTCAATCACGAACAGAACCACAAATCTCCCAATATCTATACTCGATCATAAAGCAATGGCCAGTTAAGAAATAAACGAAAATTAAACACTGAACTAAAGAAAAAAAAGTAATCAATGCGTCTTTCCATATAGAGAACATACACGTTTCGACTCATCAACCAAACAATTCAAACTTGTCTTCAAAATGATGCTAGATTCTGAACTAACAGTGAAATCTTCTTTGATGTTTTTGGAACGATAGGCATTCATGATATAATTCAACATACCTCTCAATTCTACCACACGAGTAGTAAAGTCAGCCTCACTTAAGGTCAAGGCCATGTAATCCTCAAATTGTTTGGTTTTAGGATTTTGGCCAATAATTTCCCAATATGCTATAGAATTAGGACTTAGTACATTATAACCTCCACATTTAGAACCTTGTAAATCCCATGACAGAACATCCATATCAAAAGTTAATGTAGGTACAACCAACTCTTGATGGTATATACCATCACTTTCCATCAAGACACTCAACATTGGTCTATAGAACCTAGTACCGCAACCGCAATGGTCAATATGTAACTTGGGGAAACCCACCCAAATATTTTTACCCTGGACTTCAGGTATACCATTTGGCAACTTAACGTACTGTGTACCACCGCGCATACCACCAAAGTTATTAGAATCACCCGCTTCTAGAGTCGCACCTGTGAAAACCATGCTACATAAACCATTGTTTAAAGAACATTTCATAATTTCCAAAGGTGCAAAAGTATAAACAAAGTATATCCAACCTCTAGAAAAAAAACTCTCTTCATAATCATCGTGGAAAAATGGAGTCCAATTCTTTTCCATCCCTTTCATTTTTTGATCAGTCAATAGTAAGGTAACTTGGGGATTTACCTTTCTGTGTGGAAAATGGGCAAATATTCTTCTACCACCTCCAACACGGTTTTCCATATTGAAGAAAACAATTGGCTCAGAACCTCTATTTGATTTTTTCAAAATTACTTTGGGATCTTCTGGGCCCTTCAGATCACCACCAGTTCTGAATGGAACTTCTAAGATAGTAGGGTATGTTCTGTAATATCTCGACAAAATTTGTTTCTTAGTTCTTTCATGAATTAATTTTTTATTAGCCAATTCCAACTTACAACTTTTGTATGCATCATTATCATGCTTAAAAGTTTCACATTGCGATAATCCAAGTTCTTTATCTAACTCCTTCAATCTATCTTCAAGGTTTTCTGGAATATCAACATCAATATATGGAATTCTCTTCCCCTTGAGTTCATTCCAATCTCTGTCAAAAGCTTGAGCTCTTACCAAAGAGAAATGAGGTTTGTCTCTACGATCTCTACAATTGTATAATAATCTGGTATATACAACAAAACACTCCGCTTCTTCTATCCAAATTGCAGACCCCCCAAATCTAGCCCATAGATTTTTCACTATCTCTTCTTCACTCTCATCGGATTTATCATTAATAGTAACGTCTTTTTGTAGGAAAGATTCTGTTTGAATCAATTCACGCCTCAATGTGATTATATCATCCTCCAAATATTTGATTTTCTTGGAATGGTCAAAATAGCCTTCAAATGCCAATTCTTTACAAGTAACTTCCGTTTCGTATCCTTTATGGTTACTTACTTCCATGTCTCGGAAATCTTGTCTCTTTTCGTACGAACTACCATCATCAGTTAAGGCATCTAAATCCAAATTCGACACGAAGGAAGTTGAATATGACCTGATGTAGTCCTGTTTTAATACACGTTCATTTAATGGTGAACCTTTTCTAAACTTGCCCTTTGACATGAATACCGAACTTAAATCAAGCTCGGTCAACTCTTTTTTGGTTGATACAGTATTTGGAATAGTGTTGAAAAAAGAAAATCCTTTCGTAGATAACGAATTTATGCTCGAAGAATATTTGGAAGTAGTGCTACCATGACCTAAAATATACAGTAGGAATACAAAAAAAGCAGAAACTATACCAACAATAGTTTTCAGCTGGACATTGGCAGATTTCCATTTAGAACTTAACGTATAATAAAGTCTTTTCAAAAAATGAAGAAATAATTTAAATCCATTTTTGCTAGACTTCCCGTCCTTCCCATCGACATCCCAATAACCTGGAGGCAATGCCGTTGGGATGCTTGAAGAAACGGTTTTGGATGGACTGCCTGACTCAGGATCCTTAACACTAGTCATCATGGAAACTAAGTGATTTACTAGCCTATTGTGAACTACCTACTATCTATTCTTAGCTTAATTATTAAAATCCTACAAAATATCACTAAGAATAATGTTAAGGTATTTATATACAACGTTCCCTATATCACTGGCACAATCCCTTCCAAATAATAAATCTGTGAATTGCCTTGTATGTATTCTGGTGGGATTAACTAACTAATTAATAACACGCAATTACCTCGTTTTTCTGTTTTTTAGTTGTGAGTTCAAAATTTAAGTGGTTTCATATATATTTTTAGTACTTGACAAAGTGTTCTCATTTAAATTTTCTTCCGGATGTATTCCGGCAAATGTGTTTCCCCGAGTTGTCCAGAGGACAGACACGCCAAATTGAGAAAATGACAAATTCGATATGCAGCAATTCTTTGTATTATATCACATGTTTAATTGCTTACGTGTACGTAAATATACATTTGTTTACACCCTTAATTTATCGTCTCTTTTCTTTTTCTTCCAAAATGGTTACTTGTTCTCGAGGACAGGGTGGGTTCTACCATACGCTTCACAAATAGCCTGGGATTTACCAGCCAAACATTGAATAGTGCGTCCTACGATCAAGTTTGCAATACCACTTTTTATGTCAAATTCCTCTTTGATGTCCTTAGAACGGAGGGTATTCATGATGAAATTCAACACGCCTCGTAACTCTACTACTCTGGTAGTGTAATCAGCTTCACTTATTGTCAGTGCTATATAATCCTCATATTGCCTTGTCTTGGGATTTTGACCGACAATTTCCCAGTATGCTATGGAATTTGGATTCAACACATTGTACCACTGGCAATCAGTGTTCTTTAAGTTCCAAGAAAGAACATCCATATCGAAACCCAAAGCTGGCACAACCATCTCAAGATGGTATACACCATCCTTCTCTATCATAACAGTTAACATCGGGCGGTAGAACCGCTCACCACAACCACACTTCTTAATATGTAATTTCGGGAAACCTACCCAAATATTCTTACCCTTTACAAGTGGCAACTCTTTTGGTAGTCTAACAAACTGTGTCCCCCCACGCATTCCACCAAAATCGGGAGCATGTCCATCAACTGAAAGACTTGCACTCTCAAAAACCATATGACATGAACCATCATTTAAAGAGCACTTCATAATATCTAAAGGAGCAAAATTATAAACAAAATATATCCAACCCTTAGATAATATACTCTCATCTTCTTCATCATGGAAGAATGGTGTCCAATTCTTTTCACTGTATCTCATTTTCCTATCCTTTAAGGTAATTTTCACTAATGGATTATTCTTCCTATGTGGGAAAAATGCATGCATTCTTCTGCCATATTCGTAATGATCGTTGATGCTGAAAAATACAATTGGCTCTTCGATGCCTGAAGGAGTTTGTTTTAGTATAACCTTCGGATCTTCTGGACCCTCATAGGCACCAGTTGTCTTGAATCTGATATCGAGAACTGTAGGATAAGTCAAATAAAAGTTTGATAGTATTTTTTGCTTGGTTTTTTCGAGTTGCAATTTTTGACTAACCGAATTTGCTCTACATTTATAATATGAATCAATTCTCGACTTCAAATGGTTACAATCTGTAATGGCTATTTCATCTTCAATATTTTTTATTTGTTCTTCTAAATTGTCGGGTATGACAACATCTTCGTATGGGATTCTCTTCCCTTTAATTTCGTTCCAATCCCTATCAAAAGCCTGGGCTCTTACTAGTGAGAAATGTGGTAAGTCTCTATGGTCCTTATCGTTATATATCAATCTCGTGTACATAACGAAACATTCATATTTCGGTAACCAAACTGCTGAACCGCCGAATCTTGACCATTGCTTTTTAACTAATTCTGCTTCATTTTTCCCATCTTCATCATGAGCAGTAACCATGGGACTTAAGAAATTATCATTATTATTAATTAACTCTCGTCTGCATTGAATTAAATCGTCATCCAGTAGTTTAATCTGTTGGGAGTGTTCGATGTAACCATCGATTCTCAAATCATCGCATGAAATCAGATTTTCCGGTCCCTTATGCAAATTAGCTTCTATCTCGGGCTGTTCCATGTCTTCAGTTCCTGTTAGCCCATTGTCAGCGACTTCTTCATAGTTTATATTTGAGACGTATGCAAGCAATTCATTTTTATTATATTTTTGTTTTAATACACGACTGTTCAATGGAGACTCTGGGGTGAGTTTATTTTTAATTAAGCCATGGATTCTCACATTGCTTAATTCCTTCTTAGAATCTACATAATTGTGTCTATATGAAGCACTAGAGTAGTTTGCATAGCTTGTTTTGGAAAATACCAAAACATAAAGGACATACACCACTATTACGAATGGTATGACTAGAGTAGCTTTATTATTAAAAAACATTTGTCATGGAATGTGCAGAACCCTTGGATACTGAGCTTTTGCATGGCCAGGTGCCAACTATTGTTACAATATGCTATGTCCTGAAGGAAACAATAGCTCAGATCCTTTCACGTCCATATATATATATATACAGACATAAATCATCGTCCAGAGATTGTCCGTGCGTAGCTCGCCCCTTACCCCGGCACCAATATGGCATCGACATCTAATGTTTCGACTTCAACGGACGTGTCAAGATTATCACACGTGACAGTGTATAATGTCGTTCGTTATTCTTTTGTGAGGATTGTCTAATCCACGAGAGACAATTGCTGTCTTCCGCCTCCACTGAATAGGGCCATGAAAAGAGGACTATCCTGGCCACGAGAGAGTATACTTGTCCTCCCCCAAGGTCCCGGATAGGACAGTCTGTCATTTATCCGTATATCAAAAAAAAAAATGAAAAAATAAAAAAAAGACCAGACTCACAGCAAAGGATGACCCCAAAGAGTAGTCATGGGATCAACGTGGACAAAAATGAATGTGGAGTGTAAATATGATAACATTCTAGAATTCTGATACCATGTGAAGAGGTAAATTGTCTTGCTTCAAAAAAATGCAGTGTAACTGACACGGCTCTTACTGCCAGCATTAAAAACGGGGACCCTCATGTGATTGATATTTTTTATGGTAGAAATAAGAAAACCATTCCAGGAGAGGGCACAACTGCGAGTTTCGGTGAATCTCGATAGGTAAGGTCCGGCAAGCAGCTAATCATGTAATGTGGAGATTTCTGGAGGTTATGCGAATGGTTAGATTTACTTAAAAAGTATGCGGGGTGAAAATTATATATACGTATATCTTGATTCCGCCTATATATAGCATCTGAATCTTCTGGTTTCAATATTGTTGCCGTTGTAACCCGTTTCCACACATCCCGGAAAACGTGTTCCGTGCCCTGACAGTGCTTAATATGGATTGGATTCTAGCACTTTTTTTCACTGTTGAGGACATCGCCACTTGCATTGCATCTCCGATACGAGATTAGTTCTGCAAAACATGTGTCCGCAGTTACGGCAACCGTCCCTCGCTTACGCATTTATTGATGGACACGTTCGTATTAGACAATGGGGGGCCGCTTCCCATTAATGGCGAAACGCGGATTCCAGCCCTGATCAGCTGGTTCACGGGTCTGAAAGCTGAAAAAGTAATTGCCGTGAAAAAGACTGTACAACTCACTTCTCGCTCTAAACACAAACAGCCATATGTATAATTTATCCCTATAAACAAGTCACTGTACTGGGTATATTTCTGTTGGAAAAAATCGCCTTTATTCTTCTTCTTCGTTTTTTCTTAGATATTTTGCCGATTTCTAGCACGCCTTCAGCAGCAGACGGAGGAGATTTGCAAAGAAAATAGCTCAAATGATTCGTTTGTAGGAGCAGGAGGTTCTTCTCTTTACTTCGGAAAAAAAAGTTTTTTTCGTGACCGGCCCATTCTATACCATACTTTACAGTATTCGCTGGCTATGCAACGAAAACTTTCTTGGTGAATGAAGGTAAACTCGGCACTAAAATAGGCTCTCCTCCTTGTCTAGGGTTTTAGTGTGGATGTGAACCGACGAGACAGTGTTAATATATCCTTGGTTTATTATAGCTTGATCCTTCTATCATTACATATAAAACATAGTTTGATTTGGATCCTTTTAATTCATGTTTCCTGTGATTGATGTATCGTTAACTCTGTCTCTTACGAATATGTATTCAAGTCTTAGGTGTACATGAAATGTATCATAAATCCAAGTTAGATTATTGCCTGCACTTAAAAATAAGATAAATCCGTTCAGACATAGCAATGTTGCAGCATTATTTGGCAGCATGGAGGACTTTAATGCCTTTGAAACTCTTTTACATTATAATAATATCCCAGTCAATCGTTATTTTATGGTTCATATTATATCTACAGCATTCCCGGGTGACATATTCCACATATGAAAATTCGGACGATATGAAGTCGTTCAATAGCGACAACACCGTGTCCCAAACTTCGCCGATCGAAAATGAAAGTCTTGGAAAAGTAACGAATCAGATATGTCTTAATAATGATAGCAATGAAAGTTTTTTAACCTTAAAACAAAGCATAAGAGAATTGAAGTTTGATATACCTTCCGAGGGTGAGCATAACTTACAAGAAAATGAAAACACCGAAACTATTCTAATTTCTCCATTAGATTTAGTTCCTTATTATGACCATTACGTCAATGCACAGAACCAGAAGTCACCTATATTTTTCGAAGATTTAGACTTAAAAGACCGTTGTAAATTCTATTTTAGGTATACATATACATTGTATCCTGAGTGGTTAAATAACTTAGACGAACTCACATATATGAACGAGATGAAAGAAGAAGAGAAACATGACGTTAACCAGCTTCGAAAACAAATGTCATTACGTTTAGAAAGATTAAGAATATATGATGAATGCTTTTTATCCACGTCTGATACTCTATCAATAAGAGAAATATTCGAAACAAATTTAACTCCGCAGGATCAGGAATTCAATTTGGCATTGCAACAACTTTTCACTATTGATGAGTTGATATTATACCAAAAGTTTGATCAATTTGATCTGGAGCATAGGTTGTTCCCATTTATTGAAAAATTTGATAGTAAGAATATTTTCAGCTTGTTGCCTGCGTTTTCCAAAGATGGATCGACTTTCATGGACAGGGGATTCATGCCTAGATTTGACAAAATAGAGCACAGATATACTGATAGCGATCCTATTGCATTTGAATACGATGAGAATCTAACCTTTTGGCAAAACTGGATTAAAATGGAAGGTACTGTTGCAGATAAGGGTATTATCTTAAATTTCCATAATAAGCATATGCATTTGGCGTTAAAATTTCTAGCCACTTTGAGAGTCCAAGGGACTACCTTACCTATCCAAATTATACTAAAGGGAAATGATTTGCCAAAAGAATCGTGTGAATCGCTCTTAAAAGTTGCTCGAGATCCGCGATTTGAATTGCCTAACTTTTCGACTAATGAGCCAATTCCTCCTTTGGACTTATGGTTTGTCGATGTCAACCCAATACTAAATCCAAAGACAGCCCATGAGTTCGGTTCATATCGGAGTAAATGGGTGGCTAGCCTATTCTGTATGATGAAAGAATTTACTTTTGTCGATATTGACGCCCTAAGTTATGTTGATATAAACCAATACTTTGAGTGGGATGACTATAAGAAGACAGGGTCGTTATTTTTTACGGATAGAATTCTAAGTGATAAATCATACGCACATTGCCCTTCAACCGTGAGAACACTGTTTCCTTCTGTAAAAGAGAGTAAATATTTCCAGAACTATCCATTATTTGATGAATCTTGTATTGTAAATAAATGTTCGTCTGATACTTGTTATGATAACATGAATATTAATGAAAAAATGTACCACAGATTTTTTGTTGGAGGTTTCAAACACGAAATGGAGGCAGGTTTATTTACAATAGACAAATCCAGAAATATTATGCCCTTAATTTTCGGTAGCCTACTGCATAGAGGTGGTCATGTTAATGGGTGCTCTCATGGTGATAAGGAATTTTTTTGGTTGGGTTTTGTTCTTACAGGAAAGGAATATGCTTTTGTGCCAACAGATGCAGGGTCTATGGGTGAACTAGTAGAATGGTCTAATATGCCAACGAAAAAATCAGTTAAAATTTGTAATATCCAAATCATTCATGTTTCCCCTGATAACAGATTATTATGGATCAATGGTGGAACTAACAATGCAAAAGTTCTAAATAATGCAGAAAATGATTGGAAGCGGTTGCGTGACTCAAAATTTATATCTAAATTCCGATCATTAAAAGGACTAAAAGAATACTATTACAAAACACCTCTGCAATCTGAATTTGCTATTATTAGTGACCATTGGATTGCGCCTGAGGATAATTACGGGAGGGGAATTGCAAACTGTGTGGTTTATATGAATGAATTGGACCCAGCTATGTCGAAAAAGTGGAAGACTACAGGAAAGCTAATTAAATTGCAAGGTGAAGAACAACAGAGAATTCGGGAAGCTACAGGTGTTTGGGCCGAATTTGGGTCTGGAAAATATTTGTAGATTTGTTTGTTTTAACGTCGGCTTTGGTTAATCTGAAATTTTGAAAGCATTCTCATTATAAGAACAAGAGTTAAAAAATTCTTTAAAATTATTTCTAATTTGTTGTTGTAGTTTGTTGACTTGTTTGGCAGTTGGTCCAATGTTTGGATATTTTTCGGCATTTATACTATCAATATGACTCTTAAAATTAAGTTTACAATTCTATGGCTTGTGTGGGCTATAAATTTGACTCGAAAATATGTGATTTTCTACCGTAAAATAATACAATAGAATTATAATCCCTTTGAATATACTATACTCATTTCTAGAATCCATTTATCTTAATAATGCCGGATTCAAAAAACGTATCTACAAAGTCATCTGATTATGTTGACTGTGGTTATTTAAGTATCTAGAGTGAATAAATATATATCTTTTCATCCTTCTTAATCAAAACACTATTTCAAGCATATATATGTATATTTCGGGGTCCTTGTAATTTTGGATAGGATTTATTAATTGGAAGAAAATAATACCTATTTGGATTCTGTATATTGAATTTATTGTTATGTGGTTTGTAAAAATTAACATTTAGTTGTCACGCATATTTTCCCGAAAATATTCTGGAAAGAAAAATCCCACCCTAATTCTACTTATTACTTACAGTAGTGGCAAATAGACTAGACCCAGCAACAGGGTTATGTGTCAGAGAATTGCCATTTTAAAATATATAAATATAATAAATACTGTGCAATTATTAATCCTAGAGTTTCCTAAGTCCTTGTATGAAAGATAACTAAGGAACATTGTTCCAATTAAGGGTACGATTCTCCCAGACTTGCGAACTTTATGGTTAATATATTTACCAAAAAGAGTGAAGGTGCTAACTTATCAGCCCTTATGACTGATATAACTACTAACTAGTATATAAATCTTGTAAGAATGGGAATCATTAAGGGACCTAGTAGACAATGATTATCATTATTTGATAATATTGCCAATCCCATAGAAATATCGACTTATTAATATAATAGCAATTCCACATTAAGAATCAATTAAAAATGTGGATTCACTAAGCCAAGTTTAATTATAAAGTATAGGAAAGGCATGTTAATTGTGTCCACGACATAGTATATAAATTGCAGATATGGTTATATCCTCTATAGATATCAAACCCACTTCTGACATTTTTTATACGGAATATATAATCAAGAAGTGTATGCATTAATTTTCTTCCCATACTACTACAGCCATAAAACAACTTAATTTATTCATCACAATTATAGACGTGATTTGAGGTTGTGGAAAGGATACTAGTTTACTTTCAAGTTAAAATCAGAATCAAACTTTTTCTTCATTAAACAGTTTTTTTAAGAAAAATATCCTGTTCTTGTAAGCTATATACAAGCCTATTTTACTAACAGCAAGTTGTTCTGTTGGGTTATCAACTTTTCAATTTATTAATGGGTTCTTTTTTAGCAAGACTGCAAACTCCTATATATACTTATCTATTAATCAACTCTAACTCTTCTACTAACCATTATTTCTACAATCGAATTTCACAACTTCTCGAATTCATATGCTAATCTACTGTTTCACAATATCTGCTTGTACAGCAGAGACTATCACAGGTCGATAAAATTTTCAGACATAACAATGAGAGATCGGTATGCCTGAATTTCCTACCATGTTAATCAGCTAGGCTTGTAGTCTTAAAATTAAATCGATCAGGAGTGGGGTTTCCTTATATATACTACTTTAAACACTGAAGGTAAAAAACCGCTTAGCATAATCATTAAATTATAAGTTTAGGTGTATTAGAAGATGCACCGCTTTTTTGAAGTATAAAAATCCAAACATACGCCATTTTTTTGCTGAATACCTTTAACTTAATGATAGTATGAGATTTTAATTTAGTTGTAATGCAAACATATAACCTATTTGAAATTGATAAAAATCCTTCACTTTTTCAGTTATCGACTTTTGTATAACTTTGATCACAGTTCACTATATAATTATTTACTTTCTGTGTATTAACTAAAAATCCTATTAAACCCTAGGTCCGTGAGCAATTATGAGGTTCAGAAACATGGTTACTTAGACCACTTCTAATGATCATCTACAAACACCGTGAGAACAACCAGAACATACGCAGTAAATTGTAATACTAATATGTCATTATATCACAAAAGCTTGTAAGTCAGATCCCACAGTTCATAGGATGGAATGATGGTTAATCTCATTGTCTTATAGTCCAAGAGCTCCAATATTATACAAAATGTACCAAACTCACGTGAAGTCGTGTGAAAAGCAAAATTTGATTTTGAAAAGCGAAAAACTATTGAGAGATTTAGAGGTACAAAATAAGTGCAACGATCATTGAACTAAGTGCAAAATAAAGTAATTATTCTGCTTGTCCGAGATATGATATGATCCGAAAGCATAAAAGTTCTCATCATTATAACCAATCAAGTAAGACAACCAAGGAACATATTATTTGTTTCGTGATAGCTTTAAACTTTATATTTTTTTTGTTTGAAGATCCAATCCAGAGGTATTGTATTTGTATAAGTAACAGATACTATACTATTTTAGAAAGAGGATAGGTCATTTTTTAATGTTACAACATAAGCTGTCATGACAAAGTAACTCAGCGATATCCTAGAATTCTCTTGTTATTTGAATTTTTTACAGTGTTACGTCCAACAACATATAGAAATGGGGTTTTTGTAGCAACCTACTTTCTTTTTTGTAGCATACTAAAGCCTATCATTTTAACCCCCGCCCCCTATAACCTATACAGATTTGCAACCAGATACTCCTAGAATTATTAGATTACGGAACTAGAATGACCAGACAGAAAAAAATTCATAACAAGAAATTTTAACTACATGGATAATAATTACCGAAAACAAATGAGATATGCAATCAAAACCAAGTACATATCATAGTTATTATTTATTATTTCTCCATCAGTAGTTTTGTTTACTTCTTCTACGACATTTGTCTGAAAAATTGTTCTCCATAGCCTAATAAGAGAATTTCTCTCAAATTTATTTTTGAATAAATTACCTAATTTGTACAAAATATTGGAAGTTTTTGGAATAATAATTACAGGGCAGGGCACTTCCTTTTCTGGTCTCTTGTGGTAACGGAAACTTAACTCCCTTTTCACAGTTCCTGGCTAGCCTATCCTTTCGGCACTGATCTACTGTTCCTTCCCTATTTAAGCAACTATAACCTAATACGGAACGGAAGAATTTAAAAAATGCTTTCCCAAATGGGATAGTTGTTTTTGCCACGTAACTTTTTAGATTTTTCTGACGTAGAACAAAAACCCACTGGATGAAATTGCATCGTTAAGTTGCGTTAAATTTCTTAAAAAATGTTTTCAGAATGAAATTTCTCTTAAGTAGGAATATAGATTTCATACACTCCGTTCCACTCTTTAGACAGTTACTTCAGTCATGAGTTACTCCCGTGCAGATGATATTTACGTTTGCCCCAAATTACTCGAAGACGGTCTTGCTGCTTTTTCTAAGTGGCATATATCGTAGTCCTCTTTCGGAAAATCTATTATTTCATTTATTATTTCAATGTTTCAAAAAAGGAAAAATAACAACAAAATAGGAGAACAAAAGAACAGAAGAACAGAAGAACAAAAGAACAAAAGAACAAAAGAACAAAAGAACAAAAGAACAAAAGATGAAAATAAGTTACATTTCGGAAGAATAGAAAATTATTGACACGTACACTAATGTACTTGCCGTTTTTTGTTGCTCTAGAGAGTCTTGACTGACCTAATAGCAACCGCTCATCCAAAAATTTCTCTCAGTTCTACGTACTTTCACTCCAACCCCTATTTCGTATGTCTTATGCCGAGATTTACGACCGTACCTATGTGCTATCCCAAATAATTTGATTAAGAAGTATTATTTCTATTTGACCTTAAACTTATTTCCCCAAGTAATTTTTGAAGTATGTGATTATATAAAATTCCTAATACAGCAGTATTAGATGACGCTGTTCAACAGATTCTTGCTTAATTGAGATGAAACTGAAAATGTCCAACTAATCTAAACATCAATCAATAATATGACAAACTCGGAACTTTAGATTATCAGTCAGTTTAGGAAAAAAGATAATAGATCCTAAGCTGTAAGTGTAAGAAACTTGCTGCAGTCCGTTCTACGGACATTACCCTATTTTTAGACAAATATTCTACTGTTGTCTACATTACATAAACTGCAGATGAGATCTAAGCTGAACATCACGGAACAAAAGACTTATAACATTTCCCTATCTGTATATCATTTCTATGTTAGGAAAAAGTTTTACTAAAATTGTGGAAAATTCCAAAATTTGTACACCATCTCTTCAAATTAATGCAACCAGTTTAACTCTTAGTGAATAATTCAAAACAGTTACACGGGAGTTTATAATCCCAAAATTAACTATTATATAAACTCTCACAATTCTAATTTTTATTTTAATTCCTGTTTTTATATAACTTCCAATTTATGTTCTTCACAAAATATGCATCAAGAAGAAAAAATAATAAAGACAACTAAAGTTAGATTGATATAGTTCTAAAAGTGCCGAATATTGATATAATTGATTACTATTATTATTATCATCACTGGTGCTTCTTTATAACTTCGAATACTTTAATTTGTTAATAAATCTGGAATATAATATCGCTAATCATCACGTTTTGGCTTTATTGTATTTGATCTTTTTTTCATCGTTAATTTCCTCAAAAAAAACTCATTATATTCACGTGCAATTTCACGAAGTTGAAAATTTATTCCCCCTGTTAAGTTATTTTGAGCATTTTTGATCAATATATATGATGAAGATCAAATCTGGTATCTCACCAGGATTCTCAAAATCAATTATTTGGTTGTTCCTCCAATGTATCATTAACATCCATGCTTTGGTCGTTACCAATGATACAATGTTCACTGGGGGTGGTACCTATACCGAACCAGTTATCGTTAATGCTGGTGCTAACTTATACTTAACCCAAGGTAATTCATGGGCGTTTAACGGAAATACAACCATTTCAGGAAGATTATACGTCGGTACTGATATTTCAAGTGCTGTATTCCAAGTTAGTGCAAATGCTGCATCTTCTGGGCTATACAACTATGGTTATACTGTCATTAGTGGTTTGAATACGACATCCAGTCTTAATGCTAACATTGCTGGTGGGACTTTCTCTAATTATGGTATGTTCTTTGTGACAGGTAACCCAGGTTCCTCATTTTCGGTATCTTCAACTCTAGCTATTTCCAACTTCAATTATCTATCATGCCAATTTAATGGAACTCAATATGGCTCCTTGTGTACCATAGGTACCCAAACAGGTAGATCTATATGGAATTCTGGTACCATTTGTATCCGTAATGCCTTATGGACTCTTAACCCTACGATTTCTGGTAGTGGTTGTGTTGTTATCGAAAGAGGTGGTGTTTTTGCTAAAGGTGGTGGTACTATGACACAACAAATTGCATATTTAGCTGATTCATCTTCAATATTCATTGTTAATAATAATGCCAATGCTGATGGTGCAATTGTCCAAGTCAGAGGATGGGGTAATGGTAACATCATAGCTATCGCGAGTCAATATTTCTCGAATATTAGAGGTTTTAGTTATGATGGTACTAATCTCGTTATCAATGCAGGTTTAATAGGGCTTCAGACTGCTACTGTTGCCATTGGACCTGGTTATACACAAAGTTTGTTTACGATCGTAGATGTTAGTTTTAGATCTACAACCTACCCACAGGGTGGTCTTACTTATTCCCCAGCACCCCCATTGGCACGTCCTATTGTGTGTGGTCCTTGTTATTTACCAACGTGGTTTGACTTTGTTCCACCTCCAACAACCTTTACTTTTAATTCTTCCTCAACGAAAATGTCTGAGTACCTTTCCTATTATACTACATATGATGCTAGTGGTGTTCCAATTACAGGTACTTCTTCGTCTTTGTACCCCCAGCTTACCGTTCCTCCACCATATCTCACTACGTCAGGATCTGTCACTGAAGTTGTCTCCTTCTGGGAAACTTTAGATACTTCAGGTAATGCCGTCGTGAGATCATCCACTTCTACCTATACATCATTTACCTTACCTGCACCATCTACAAGTCTAGACGAAAGAACAAGCAGAACTTATACAAATGTTGTATCTTATTATTCAACGACGAATATGTGGGGTCTACCAGCTACAGGGACCACAACATATCAAACTTTATCATTCATACTTCCTCCCCCATCTACTACTGTAACCACAAATAGATACGCCACTGAAACATTTGTTATTTCATACTTTAACACGACTGATCGTTATGGTAATCCTGCAACAGCTACAACTACAACTCAGTTTTTCTCCTATATTATTCCTCCACCTTATACAACTACTGTTATTGGACCTTCTAGAACCGAAACAAATGTTATTTCTTTTATGTCTACAACTGATCGTTATGGTAACCCTGCAACAGCAACTACAACTTCCACAATTTTGTCTTTCGTATTACCTCCACCATACACAAGTACTTACACAAGCATGAACAGAACCAATACAGAATATGTTTCATACTACTCAACGACTGATCAATATGGTAACACTGTTACTGGTACAACTACTTCCCAACTAATTTCTTTTGTAGTTCCTCCACCATACACCACAACAACATATGGACCTGCAGGGCCTGGAACGGATTATATCACATACTATTCTACAACTGATCAATACGGGAACCCTGCGACGGGTACTAGTACTTCGAAAATGATTTCATTTATCATACCCCCACCTTACTTGACGACTTCAACAGAAGGAAACTATAGAGAAACTCAGTATCTTTCATTTTATTCGACGACTGATCAATATGGTAACCCAGCAACCGGTACCTCACGTAGTGTTATTCGTTCTTTCATTATTCCTCCTCCACAGAATACAACTGTCACTGAAAGTACCAGAACAGCAACTGAATATCTGTCTTTTTACCTTACTACCGATCAATTTGGTAATCTTGCGACAGGTACTTCTACTTCAGCCATTATTTCATTTGTCATTCCACCTCCATACTCAACTCTCACTACGAGTGGCTTCCAAATTCAGACAAACTTAGTCTCATATTATTCCACGACTGACCAATACGGAAACCCTGCAACAGGTACGATAACAACAAGACTTGAATCATATATAATCCCACCACCACATCTAACTACTCTTACTGATGATCAAGGAGAAGATTACGAGACGGACTATGTTTCTTACTATTCTACCACTGATATGTATGGTAATGCAATAACTGGGACAACATCTTCAAGAATCAATTCATTTATTATACCACAACCAACAATAACCACTCTAACAGCATCTACACGTACTCAAACTAACTATTTGTCCTTCTTTGTAACTGTTGATTCAAATGGTAGAGTGAGGACAGGTACGAGTACATCTACAATGTACTCCTTTATAATTCCTGCACCATCTACCACTGTTTTTTCAAACCTGACTAACACGGAAACAGATCTTTACTCATATTACTCTACCACTGACCAATATGGGAATCCAGCTACGGGTACAACTACAGTCCAATTAGTTTCATTTATTATTCCACCACCACACATTACCACTGTCAGTACCGGTGGTAATTTACAAACAGCTTTTGTTTCTTATTATTCCACAACAAACCAATGGGGTGCACCTGCTACGGGTACTACGTCGTCAAGAATTTGGACCTTTTCCCTACCTTCACCTTATACAACAACAGTTATGGAGTCCACTCATACACAAACTGATTTAGTTTCCTATTATATCACTTGGGATGACAATGGTCTTGTTGCTACAGGAACAACTACCATAATATTAACGGCCTCAACCTCCTCAACGACAGAAAACACATCTTCAACAACATCTTCAACAACGTTCAACACGACCACGGTGTCCTCGAGTGAGTCTGAGAGTCTGGGTCCAGGAGCCACTGTGATCACGACGACGAACTCTGACGGTGAAACCACAGTCTACACGACCACGGTGTCCTCGAGTGAGTCTGAGAGTCTGGGTCCAGGAGCCACTGTGATCACGACGACGAACTCTGACGGTGAAACCACAGTCTACACGACCACGGGGTCCTCGAGTGAGTCTGAGAG
>JAJMDR010000061.1:0-50537 GCA_030573655.1 Cylindricascospora bacillispora | reverse complement strand
CCGTAAGAGGACTTGTTCTTGTTCGACCCGTAAGAGTCGTCGCCGTAAGAGGACTTGTTCTTGTTCGACCCGTAAGAGTCGTCGCCGTAAGAGGACTTGTTCTTGTTCGACCCGTAAGAGTCGTCGCCGTAAGAGGACTTGTTCTTGTTTGAATCGTTACCATAGGTCGTGTCGTTGCCTTCATCGTTGATAGAGGACTTAGCAAATGAACTCCGAACTTGAGATTCCAATTTGTTGAAGTTGTCTTCGCCTATAGCGTTTTTGAACTTGCTAACATTCTCTTGACCAATATATTGCTCAGCTTTTTTGACATAGTCACTATCTTGACCGTTACCATCAGTATCGCCTCCCAAGGCATTCTTCACACTATCGAATAAGCCCATCTTTTAGTATAATATATGGTGTAGTAGTAGTAGTAGTAGTAGTTGTTGTTGTTGTTGTTGTTGTTGTTGTTGTTGTTGTTGCCGGTGTTCCCCTCGATAATTCTTTCAACCTCTCGACGGATACCAATTCCAATGGACCGTTTAATACCAAGAAACTGGGATGTAAAAACGGGAACCTATGCTTTCCAAAATAACATTGACCCTGTCTTCCAGTTGAATGCTTTATAACCTAAAATTCTCGAGACGTGTGTGAATTTTTTTATATGCATCGTAATTATAGCAGACCCCCTTCCAACATAAAGGATGATACAATAACAATACGAGATAGCCTACGTAAACTAAGTTCAGGAACTGTCCAACGAAATTTCTTACCAAGAAGACTTGCAAAAATACCTCAAAAAGTCTCGAGTTTTGAGTCGTAACCATAAACAAGCCACACTCTAGGTGCATCTTTCAGTGAATATAAGGCTAAATAAAGTCAATTCGTATAGCTTACGGTAGTCACATGAGAGACATCGTGGGAAAGCTGTCATGAGGTGATTATGTAAAAATAACGTATTTATGTATAATTATGGGGGGTCAGTCGTTTAGATTATATACCTATGAGACTTTGTTGAAGCCACCCTATTGTTCTTCTCTTCAATTGGCCATTTTCATCCTTATACAACCGCTGCTGTTCCAAAAGTTCTATCATTTCATCGGCAGTCTTACCCTTGTCAATTCCGTTAAGAATATATTTGTATAGACGTTTTCTTCTCGAGAATGTTTTCCTATTCCTTGTTAATCTCCATTTGTTGCCGTATCTCTCTTCCAGCCCTCTTATAGATGGCTTCCCATTTATCCCATTGACATATTCCTCCCAGATTGTCTTTACATTGTTGGGGGCCTTCAGGAGGGTGTAGTTCGATAAATCAGAGGATTCCTTCTCGTTGTCCAGTGCAGCCTTTTTTGTCTTAGGTTTGTGGGGGCGTGTCGTTTTCTTCTCGTAACGACATTTTTCGGATAAAGAAGATATTTCTTCTTCAATATCTTCATTATCCTCTTCTTCATCCTCAATGTCATCCTCGTCGTCTTCGTCCTCGTCGTCTTCGTCGTCTTCGTTCTTATTCCGCTTATTGTTCTTCTTAGTATAACGACTATCCTGTGTTGGTCTATTTATGGAAGCTTCCACTTTAAGATGAATATCTTCATCTTCATCGTCATCTTCTTCTTGATAGCCATCTTCATCATCATCATTTGATTTATCCAAATGAAGAGGGATATTGGTGTTCATTGGTGCATTCACTGCTTTGGATAAACTTTTCAAATCATTGTTGAGAGCATCCATGTTAACTTGGATACCGCCTTTACTAAATGGTGCAGTGGTTGCAGTGGGTATGTGATTATTCGTGGTTTTATTTTCCGAATTAGTGTGATTGTTGGTCGAAAGATTCGTCGTGTCGTTCGCACCTAGTGGGAACCCCATCACTTCCACTAATGGAGTGAGGCGCATTTGATTATTGTCCAGTCCCAGGGTATTTCCTGCATTTGTTGTAGAAGCATTGTTGTTACTAGGTGCTGCGCTTGCAATGTTATTGGCTCCATTAATATTCGCAGCTGTGTTGGTGACAGCCGGGTTTAAGGACGCTAAATCATTGTATGATGCACTTGCACTAGAAGAAGTTGAATTAAACGGTGTACTAACGGAGAATAACTTCCTATGTTTTCTCCTTTTAATGCCGTTAGGATTCAGTGTAAACGTCTTGGGTCCTCTTATGTTATTATTAGGGATGGGCAATGGTGGCATTGACGATTGCTTATTATATAGTGTTTTTAAATCCACCAAAGACTGGGTTGGACCCTTCTGATATGAACTGTTATTGGCGTTGTTGTTAGTCACTTCATTAGAAAATAAGTTCATTAAAGCATTTGGTATTTGGGACTGATAATTTTGGTTATTTATAGAATAATCCGGATTCATATGCTGATTGTTATTGTTATTGTAAAACGTTGTATTACTTTTTTTGGTGTTGTTATTAGGATCTATGGCGGAGTTGTTACTATTAGCATAATGATTTAAATAATTCTTTGTAATTAGGTTAATAGAATTAAAAAAGTCCATTAGATATGTGTTGTTGTGGCCACTGTTGGGGATAGGTGGAATGTTGATATTGCCCGGATTTAAATTATTATTAACACCTGGCCCATTTTCCGGGTTAGATAAATTATACAATACTTTATCTTGCTCCATCAGCTTGTCCTGTAAGTTAATCAGTATATTTTCCATGTTTATTACCCTAGTGTACAAATCATCCATTCTTTGGAACAGTTTAACTTGATAATCTGATAAATTCGGTGCCGGGGAAGGAGATGATGATTGGTTGATTGTGCTGGCATTGGCATTGGCGTTGGCACTGACAGTGGCACTCGCGTTGGCGCTGGCACTAGTGTTCACGCCATTGGATGTCGATGAATTGGGTGTCGGAGTGTTGTTATTTGCTGTGTTGGGATTGAGATGCTTGGCATCGTCAATAGATGATGCATTATCTATTGGTACACCTACGTTGATCGCCAAAGAATCTGCAGGAGGAGACATGAACGCATAAAGATATGTATATACTGTAGGTATAGTCCTTCCTCCAGATATATTTGCGTGTGTGAGAGTGAAGTGGCTGCTCAGAGGTTGCTATCTGTCCAGAGGAACGTTCGTCAGTTGGCATTAAATTTTTCTGGGATTTTTTTTCACTTCTACTGTTTGACTAGAAGAATTTAACCTAACTAGGCTTCTCTATTGGGACAGCGATTGCTCAACAGCTCCCAGCCCCAAGCTAGCAAATAGACGCACGCATATATACAAGTATGGCTGTGTGTTACTTCGGTATCTACGTACTTAAATAATACCAGACGGGACTGCCTTTTTCTACCGGGCCGTCCCCTCGACTACAACAAGCAAGCACACAGGTCCTGCTCTTTCTGCCAGACACGGTAGTTGTGATAACACGACAACTACTTGTCCTTAGCATTGCGCGCATGCCCTGACAGCAACCGCTACCTGCAGACGAGAGCAGGCGTTGGCAGGCCGTAGCCGGTCCGGTCCATCCATTGCGAACACCTCATGTGATAGTTGTTTACTGTAAATATTTACAAAATTTGAACATTCTACCCAAGAGATGCCCATGCTCGGCAATAAAAAATAATTAAGAATAAATAACAAAGAATGATTTACAACCAAAGTGTTTTGGTTGCATTTCTGCTCGTGTGCATGTTTTGTCGTTTCCAGAAGAGTTGTAACTATTGGGCAGACACATACCAATATACTGCCATCTGTATTATTACTCTGGAACCACAGATTGCTTCTCGCACAGTGTCGTGGCTGTTGTACTTTGCTCTTTGTTTTAGTTGTTTGGACGTGCTAATACACACACAAATACACATCTATATATATACATACATATATATATATGTGCGCGTGCTTGCATATCAACATGCAAGCAGATAATATGGATAGTGGTAACCAGTCTTCTCATCATGACCTGTACGACGATATTGTGATGGAGCAAAAAGAAGGTGGAGCGGCCATAGTAAAGGATAAGAATGTGTCAGTAGCCAATTCAGGACCGATATCCAGAACCTTGAAGCTGTTCGAGGAAGACGAGGAAAACGAGGATCTGTTCGAGCTGCCTATTAATTCCAAGTTTTTGAAGACGCATAAGCTAAAGAATTTTAATGCTCTACATGACGACGGAAACAAGGAAAACAGTAAGGAAAAATTAACGTCCTCTACCGCCACTCCGATAAATAACAAGAAGGTAAGGTTTGATGAGAGTGACGAGGACGAAGATGACGATGAGTTGAATGATATACTGCTGAGAACGTCGTTATCGAATGATTATGACGAGTACGACGATTCGAAAAGGCCAAACACCGATAATACCCATACGCTGTCCAAGCAAACCAGCAACCCTACTAATGGGAAGATGGATATCGAAGATCTTCTGCAATGTGCCACCGAAGTTAATGATTATTTAGCGACATATTTAATTAATAATAATTCTACAACTACACCTTTGAGTGTAGGAAGTACCAATCATAACAGAATGTCTTCCTCCTCTGGTAGAAATCATTTAGCCGAATATTCAGGCAATAAATCCGATTCCTTATCTAATTTTGCCCTCAGCGATTCGGATTTATATTCAGATGAAGAAGTAGAAATCAGCAGAAAGAATTTTTACAGCAACAATAATTTTATATCCACTAAGGAGAATGATGATTTATTATCGACATTTTCCATATTGAAAGACTCTAATTCAGATTTGGCATTACAACAAAATATTGATGCGTTGGATTTATCTGAATTGATAGCTTCTTTATCAAACTCCCCGCCATTGATGGAAAATAATAATGCCATCCAAGAAAAGGGAGTATTACTGGGCAATAAGCTAATTGATAAATATTTTGACGAAATATCTCAGCATGGTGACGACACAACACTGATTAATTCTGTCGATGAATCTATCTCGAACTTTGTCGAGCTTATTAAATTATTATTAAACATATCGGAATCAATAGATGAAAATAACTCATCCTTCTATCTTTCACCCACCGAATATGTTGAGGATGATCCAATATTCAATAATTTCACGATGAAAACCAAGCCTTCACTGTCATTCAGAGATTTCATTGATAGAATCCAGTCAAAATGTATGTTTGGTGCAATAATTTATATGGGTGCGTTGTATATATTGCAAAGTTTGTTTCTAACGAGAGCTGAAGGTAATTCATTGAAACTGAAGCATAAATTGTTGCCAAATCAAATTCATCGAGTTATTGTATCAATCATTAGAATATCTGCCAAGATATTAGAAGACCACGTTCATTCGCATAACTACTTCAGTAAGGTGTGCGGTGTAACCAAAACTTTGTTAACGAAATTAGAATTGACTTTATTATTATCCTTACATCTCGAGGGCTTAATGATTACGAAGAATAAACTAGTAGCGTCGAATTTATTAATGAATGAGTTAAGAAACTTTGCAAACGAGCATCAACATCAATTGTAAATACTTTTCATGGACTGCTTTTTTTCGATTTGATTGTTATTATTATTATTTCTTGTCTCCCTTCCTCTCTTTATAAATATTCATATGTTTTCTCTTTTTTTATTTCTTTTAACGATAACGACAACCTTTACCATATATTCTCTTTTAGCCTATTTCATTTTTAGAATTCCTGGTCTCTTACATCAATTGATTCCCTTTTTTTCTCCTTCCTGACCTGCCCATTCGTTAATAATTGTTGTTTTATTACTGCTTGACGCATAAATTGATTTGATCTATCAACATAACATTTGTATTTGTGTATGTATATATCCCTAGGTATCATATAATAAGAAGCATTATTCGAATATATTTTCATATCTCATTTATTTACTGTCATTCTGACTAAAAGGTCGCTTCGAATCTTAGGAGATGAAGTAAAAGTTTGTTAAACGAAAAATGATGGAAAAAAATAAAAAAAAATAGAAAACGTAGATTAAATTGAGGAAACAAACATGACAAGGACACGAAAGGGTTAGGAATAGAACAGACCAATCTAGCTGTTAGAGTTCTTTAATAGAGATACGTTGAAAAACTGTACAAAACAATAGTGAGATATAACATTGCATAAAATGGCTTCTTGGGATATTTTCGGTTGGTTCAGAGATGTTTTGGCCTCCTTAGGTTTATGGAACAAACATGGTAAATTGTTGTTTTTAGGTTTGGATAATGCTGGTAAGACGACTTTATTGCATATGTTGAAGAATGACAGATTGGCTACATTGCAACCTACCTGGCATCCGACTTCTGAAGAATTGGCTATTGGTAACATTAAATTTACTACCTTTGATTTAGGTGGCCACGTCCAAGCCCGTCGTTTGTGGAAGGACTACTTCCCAGAAGTCAATGGTATTGTATTCTTGGTCGATGCAGCTGATCCAGAAAGATTTGATGAAGCTAGAGTAGAATTAGACGCTCTTTTCAACATCACCGAATTAAAAGACGTGCCATTTGTTATTTTAGGTAACAAGATTGATGCAGCCACTGCCGTCTCTGAAGCTGAATTGCGTTCTGCCTTAGGTTTATTAAACACTACTGGCTCTCAAAAGATCGAAGGCCAAAGGCCAGTTGAAGTTTTCATGTGTTCCGTTGTGATGAGAAATGGTTACTTGGAAGCTTTCCAATGGTTATCTCAATATATTTAAAGAAAAGAATTAAATATATACATATATACATACATTAGCTTTATATGTGTAATATATAAAAATCAAGTAAAATAGAATAGAATACTCAAAATAAAAACAAATATTAATGTGATTAATACTTTTATTTTAGATTATATTTCTATTTATATATTCAAATATTCAAATGAAGTTCATCTTCGCTTGGATGATGAAGTTTCCTTCGAATCATCATTCATAGGTCTTTTCTTACCATTCTTGGCAAAGTATTCCTTCTTCTTCTCCTTATCCTTTTGTATTTTAATTTCTTCTAGTTTGGCTAACTTCTTTAATCTTTCCTTACGTTGTTCAGATTTCTTTTCTTGTTTCTTCTCATTCTTGGCCTTAGAGATAGTCATTACCTTTTGCATAAATGCACGAGCCTTCTTTTCTTCTCCTCCTAACACAACTGCTCTCTTAGCCATATAAGTCTTCTTCTTTTGTGGTTTCATTTGATGAACTTGTGATTTGAATGGTAATTCACGTTGAATTGTCTTAGGGATCTTTAAGCCATTGAAGTGTCTTTCGACTCTTTCAACCTTCTTGTAATTACTGTCAGGGTTAATCGGAGTTTCAACATTTAGAGCTGCACGGATTTGACCTGTTAATCTCAAACCCTTCCATTCCGTCTTATTCTTCAACAACAATGAAGTAACTGGATTGAAAAATCTCTTAACTGCCACTGGATACCATGATCTTAATATAACTATATCACTCATTAAAATTTTGTCTTCAAATGTGGCTCTGTAATGTCCTTCAGGCTTTGATAAAGCTCTTTTAATTTCACCACGGATACCAGAAACAGTTTTGATTTGAGCACCTTCAAATCTGGCAACTTCCATTGCACTAGAAAACATATCTTTAATGAATGCAGTATTTTTGAAAATCTTGTATGGAAAACCAACCAACTTTAATTTTTTGACAATTTCGACGCTAACATCAATTTCTTCTACCAAACCGGTAGCAGCTATTCTGAACCCCCCAGTAGTATCGCTGTTAGCGACTATTTGAACACCGCAGAATGGGGTATTTGGGGAACACAATGGTCCATAGAAATATCCATTACAGTAAGTATGTTCAGGGGTATATTTTAACATTCTAGTTCTGGTTCTAGAGTCACTGGTAGTGTAAACAGGTAAGGTTTGAAATCTTCTCCATCCAAGTGATAAAACTAATGGATCATTAGTTTTCAAAATTTTCTTATGCCAACGATGTCTTCTGATTCTGGAATTAATAATACCAAATTTCATTTCAATAGGCAATAAACCACCAATAACAACAGGGAATTTAGGATCAAATGACTCAATAAACTCCATTGGAACATTTTCAAATACCACCCGAACATAAGATCCTGCTTTAAATCCTTCTACTCTCTGTCGTTGTTCTGGAGTCATACTTTGATATTCTAAATTGTTGATATCTAACTGTTTTGCTATCTTGGCCTTTTGTAGCTCATACCAAGTATCATATTCATTATCTGGATCATCTTCTTTAAAATTCTCACCTTCCTCAATTTCAAATTGAGCCATCAATTTTTCCTTCTTTGAAGCATTTAATTGACGTTCATCATCGACTGTTAAATCTTTCTTTTCTTCTTCTTCAAAATTGGTAAATGAATCGTCGCTTTCATTGGCAGATTCATCTTCTTTAGATTCTTGTTCTGCAGATGCATCTTGAGCACTTCCAGCTTCTAAATCTTCGAAATCACCATAAACTTCGTTTTCTTCATCTTCGCTAGCATTAGTCTGTGGACTTTTATTTGAAGATTTATACTCTGTACCAGCAATTCTTCCTTTGATATTATCTAAAGTCTTCCATTTTTTCATTAGATTATTGAGAGTGTCAAAGTATGGAACAAACTTTTCAAAATCAGTCTCCATGGAATCGGAACTAGAAGTATTAGACTTCTTTTTGAAAAACTCTTCTTCATCTTCTTCAATATTTTCTTCAGAATTATCATCTTCCTCTTCTTCGCCTCTCCATCTTCTGATACATTCTTCAGGTAAGATATTATCCATATATATCAATTTCGTGATGTCCCACTTTCTCTTTCTTGTTGATGCAAGGGATGACAGCTTGGAAGCAGCAGAATGTTCCCATGTTTCATCCTGATCACTTAATTCAAATTCGGAATCAGTTTCTAAAGTATGGTCTGCCTTGCTTAACTTTTTACCGAAATCAATTTCAACCTTTCTTGGTCTATCAGAGTCCTCATCTTCATCATCTAAATCTTCGTATTCATCATCTGTTGGGATACCATCAAGTTCTTCTGCAGTTGGTTCTGCATCATTGTTTCTCTTATACATTCTTGGTTTTCTCATTGATGATCTACCTGTATCCGAGTTATCAGACTCAGCAGCTGAGACGATTTCCTCTTCTTCTTCTTCTTCCTCGTTGTCTTCTTCACCTTCAACAGCATGTAACTCAGTTCCGTTACTAAATAATTGAAGACCAACTCCATCAAATTGCTCAGAAATACTTTTTTCAGACGTTTGCAATCCAGTAACCAATTTTTCACCTTCACCTTTTTCTTCACCAGGTACGAATGATAATTTGTCATTATTTTTATTGCCGACATTGATATAGACTGCATCTTTATCGACTAACAGACCCCCTACATCAGACATTGGTGCATAGATTAATTTATCCTTGTCATCTAATCTTTTCCGGCGTTTTGTGCTAGACGCAGCAGTGAGATTACCATTTTTGGCCTCCTCTTTGATTTTATCTCTTTCAAACTCGTCTAATTTCTGTTGATAATATGGCGTTGGGCAAGGGTCTGGTAATTTTTCCACTTGAGCAACTGAAAAATCACCTACACCGGCTATGTGCACTCTTGTACCTGGAATAGAAGGCAATGGAGTACCATGTAAATACCCATACAATGCAATTTTTCTGTCAACTTGTTTGCCTTGTTTAGCAATTAACTCTGGATGGGTCAAATCGGTGATACGATCAGCCAACAAATAAGGATGTTCGTTTCTCCATTTTAATGGTCTGAACTTCATGACGGAAATGAATCTTGATAAATTTAAGATTTCACGATCTGGATATCTACCATTAATAACACCTGATAAGTAGAACAATTTAGCACCTTGGTATACTTCGGTCCAAAATCTATGTTTTAATCTTTTTTTGGATGCTCTCAAAGTGGATTGCGATTTAAACAGATCCAGATGGGTTGCTACACCTAAGACCCTTGGCATACCGTGGTGTTGAGCCAAATTCAAGAACTCCATGGTTTCCATCTCCAACCCAAAATTACCGTCAACCATTAACAACACTAAATCGGCAATCTTGGAAACATCTATCATGGCATTTAAATCATCAGCTGGACACTCCAAAAATGTCAGTCTCCTATGCTTACCGGATACTACAGTCACAGGACCATTAATTTCGTTCAAAGTACTCTTGGTCATTCTTTTTACCAACGACTTGATCAATGTGGTCTTACCAGTGCCAGGTGGACCCACCACACAAACGATCACTGGAGGAGGGTCATCGTCCGGCGTTCTGTCTACCATAGGAACATGCAACTTACGTTCCTTGACATCGCTGGATCTCTGGATGGTCCTGGTCAACTTTCCCGGTGCTGCCACAGCAAACGCCTTAGCATTATGGCCTTGCGAGTGTAATTTCTTCTTGGCAGTATTCTTCTCCTTCGTCTTCCGGTGTTGCTTATTTGACTGATCCATCGTGATAGCAGTTCAGGGATACTCAACCACACAACAACAGCACTCACGCAACTTTCCTATTAGTCCATCTAATAGTGGTTGCTTTGAGACACAGCAATACATAACTTGAATGTTTAATAGTACGAAAGTTGCGATGAGCACTTCGAAATTTTTCACTTTAACTAGATGAAAATTTTTGTGCACATGGTCCTTACTAACCTTTGAAGGGAACGTTCTGCTGCTGTAATAAAAGACGAAGAAGACATGTGGCAATAGAAGTAGCCGCCATATATACCAACAGAGATATATATATATACTGCTAGTGAATGTAACCAATGGAATGGTTTAGACAGTCCAGTATGTCCATTAATGTGGGTCTACTGGTGCTCCTCCTCCGTCACATTAATGCCCGCATATACTGAGGTCATATGATCAATGGTAAGTATGATTTTAGGCAAAAAAAGACTTGTGGAACAACCAAAATACTGGAATTCAGTTCGAAGGTCTCGAAAGACAGGATCAAACCAGTAGAAAACTAGCCCAGCCCCGTCAGAAAAAGGCAGTGAGGCGATCCCGAATTCATAGTCAAATAGTACACATTTAGCTGTGTCTGCTCCTCGACGCATAAGGAATTCCACGCACTCTTACAGGTAGCCATCTACTGTTAAGTCACTTCTAATTGAGTAGAAAAAAATGTATGCTAAATTAGGGTTGGTGCCAGTTTTACGAAGATCTCTAGCGGGCCATCGTAGTGGTTCCATATCTTTTCGTTGGTATGTTAGACCGTTTAGTGGTTGCCAGAGATTATTGCAGCACGATACGAACAAAGACACCATAACAGCCTCAGTTAGAAACGTAACGGGGAATGTTCATCATAGTGATGCTCCAAACAAGGATTACGTGTTACCTAGATGGAAGGAAGCACTTGGTGAATTTGTCATTAAAACGTTCCGCTTAGATATGGATAAAATAAGAGCAGGCCCAGTGGCCGGATCATACTATTATTCAATTTGTAAGAATCAAGGTTTAATACGTGATAATGAACCATTGTCTGATACCGCCAAGTTCTTTTATGAGGAGTTGAAATTACCTATGACGTTTGCTCAATGGTTCCAAATAACTATATTGCATGAATGGATGTTGTTTGTAAGAATGAGAGCAATGCCTTTTAAATATGGTAGAAATTACCAACAGAAACTAGTGGACCAAACTTTTACTGATATCGAGTTGCGTTTGCATGAAGAGATGAATGTTAATTCTGGTAGAATTATTGATCAATACACAAAGGATTTTAATGCACAGTTGAAAGGTGCAGTCTTCGCGTATGATGAAGGATTTTTCACAGATGATGCAACGTTAGCAAAAGCTGTATGGAGAAATTTATTCGGTGGGAAAGTTGATATAGACTTAAATGATTTAAACACAGTTGTCAAATATATTCGTTCACAACTTTATGTCTTGAGTAAAATGTCAGACAGAGAATTCGCTTTGGGTGAGTTTGACTTTGTTCCCCCACATCAGACGGTAGAGAGATTGAGTCCAGCAAAGGAAAGGGAACTACGTGAAAAGGTCATTACAAAATTCGAAACACTTGATGATAATCCAAATATTTTGCCAAGTGAAAAGAGTAGCCTATCCTATAGAGATTAGATTAGGCGAATAGATAAAAAAAGAGTTCATCTTCTAATTCATGTTTATATATTTAAGTGTTAATAATAGCCCATGTAAATACACGGAAAACCACATAAAAGGCAATATATATATATATATGGATATATTTATATAGATTCATACAATACGTTATATTTCTCTGAAAGTAGCTGTCCATTTGGAAGGATCGTTAGAATTCCTTAATTGATATAACGCATCGATTAATTTGACATGGAAACTTCCTGTTCCTTCAGCAATCTCTGAGGCTAATTTACCGGCAGATTTATATAAAACAACAGCTGTTAAAACAGCTGTAAATGCTGACCCTTCATTAGTTGGTAAACCACCAAGCATGCATGCAATGGTTGATCCCAATGAGCATCCACTTGCTGTTATTTCGCCCATAATTGGAATATGACCATTCTCAACAATGAAGCATGGTAATTCATCGGCTATTTTTGAATTTGTCCCTTTCGATAATTCGTATTGGCCATCCATAGTACCATCTGCAACAAAATCGTACAAACCAGTACAAACACAGATTGTCTTGTATTTGTAAGCTACTGATTTGGTTGCTTTAGCCAATACATCTTTATCCACATTACTTTCCGAAGCATCGACACCTCTCATTTTTTGAGAATTCATTCCAGCCAACGCTAGTATTTCACCACTGTTTCCCTTGATACATGTAAACTGTCCATATGACAACAATGTGTTATTTAAAGTTAATCTGGTCTGAGTAGCGCTATATCCAACCGGATCAAATACAATTGGTCTTTTAACTTCATTATAACTAGTAATTGCAACTTTCAACATTTCTAATGGGGCTACGGAGCCTGTATTCAACAGCAATGCTGCATGTGGTATACGCGCTAAATCATTGACTTCATCTTGAATTTCTGACATAATTGGAGAGGATCCAAGTGCTAATGTGACATTAGCTCCAAAATTTTGATGAACCTTATTGGTTATATGTTGAACTAGTGGTTTTGATTTGGTAGTACTATCGATTATAAATTGGAAATCAATTGAAGTTGGAGAGGAAGTGTTGCTTAACATCATATCAGCATATTTGAACTGTCTGTTATCAAGGATTCTACGTAATCTCTTAGCTGATAATCCTGCTTCTTTAGAAGCCATAATATCGCTAACAACTGAAATACCGTCTAATGATCTTTTTCCATTGGAAGAAACACATTGATATAATACCCTCTCTATGTTATCTGGATGTAAACCACCAATTGCGACAGTTCTGCACCAATTGGCTGATGTGTCTTCTAAACTATTCAATATAGTAGAAACACCTTGAGGACCCATAGGAGATTTCTTTGGGTTCTTCTTGGTCTGTGTGGGAAAAACCATCCCAATTCCAATATAATCCACAAACTCGGATCCCCATATAGCCAAAGTTTCGACTTCTTCAACCTTTCCGACACTCCAACCAATGATTTTATCGGGACCTAACAACTGTCTAACCATTGGGATAGGCATATCATCTTGACCAACATGTACACCGTCGGCGTCAATTGCCATTGCTACATCAACACGATCATTGATAATTAATGGAACTTTGTATTGATCACATAATTTTTTTATCTCTAATGAAGACTCAATGAATGTCTTGGTATCGGTATCCTTTTCACGCAATTGAACCAATGTGACACCGTTTTTTAAACCATCTTCCACCTGGGAATATAATGTCGTTCCAGGTGGAAGCATGGTTGAATCTGTAACTAAATATAGAGAATAATCTACTTTGTCTTTAGGAACAATCATGGCTATCTTGATTATCTTCACTTTTTTGACAACCTAATTAATACTCAGCAAACCTGATGAACTAACCCATAGAAGTCTGAATTTCTGCGTCATCTTTTCAACATACATCTAATTTTGTTTATATACCAATTGGACATTTCGCCAATGCCTTCCGTTGGAATATTGACTTAAATGGACAGTTGAAATATTCAATTAAGCAATTTTTTGAAATATTAATAATAGAAAAAGCTCATCGAATCAATGGATAACAGTTATAATAGATACACGTAGAGTTTAAAAAAGGAAGTGTTATTAAAGTAAGAGAATCAGTTGCATATAGTTCATTGTTGAGGTATCCACGTAGATTAAAAGAATAAATATAAAACGTTGCATGAGAGGTTCGCGGAGATGAAACTAACTCCTGGATTTGTCCTAGATGCACCACAATATTATGTAGACCATACTAGTGATAAGTATAACACAGATAAATGTGTAATATTGAGAGATTTACAAATAGAATCGGATTCGGATCTGTTACCTGTCAGTTTACAGAGTTTAAGTTTACCAACACATATACTGGATTTGACAAATAATAGTTTAACATATTTACCTAACCTACGTGAACGCAAGGATATACATACCTTATTGTTATCAAGAAATAGAATTATAGATATAGAGGGCAGACTACTACCACGAAATTTAGTTAATTTAGTAATAGCGAAAAATGGCATCACATCAACTGATCAATTGGTAGGGCTATCATCATGTCCAAAAACATTACGGAATTTAGTAGTATATGGGAACCAAGTCTGTCATCTGGACTCATACAGAGAGTTTGTAATAAAGTTGGTTCCAAGGCTTCAAGTCTTGGATTTTATGAAAGTTACACAGGCAGAAAGAGAAGCTGCAAAAAAACTGGATCTCTCTAAATATACTAAAAGGAAGGCATCAAAAAATGTCATTAAAAGAAGTAACGATGATATTAAGGATGATAAATCTTTGGAGCTAATGCACGGTGTGGTTGAAAAACTATCTGATGAAAAGAGGAATGAACTAAAGGAACAACTATCTAAGGCCACTTCGTTGGCAGAAATAATGAGATTAGAGAAACTATTATCTGGTGGTATTGAATAACTGCTCTTATTATATATGTACATAGATGTTGTAATAATTATAATGATATACTAATTTACAAAATAATATGATGATATTGAGTTCAATTTGCATGTTATTTATGAGTTTTCCTCATTTGCTGGGCTGGTAGATTCACCTTGTTCTTGTGCAGATTCTTCCTTTGCAGATTCTTCCTTTGCAGATTCTTCCTTTGCAGATTCTTCCTTCACAGATTGTTCTTTGGAAGAGAATCCTTGAGCAGTTAAGAAATCAAAAACACTCTTTTGAACGGAATTTCCTGATTTGTTTTCGGATTCTTCGCCAGTTGCACCAGTAACTTTATTGAAACTATCAATGTAGGTGAAAAATGCATTAAATACATTGTCATCCACTTCCTCTTTATAGATCTTATCATATATATGCTTCATCTTGAATTTGTCTATTTCATCTTGATAGTTTGCAAAGTCGATGGGTTTATATCCAAACTTTTCTAATCTTGTATTATATCCTTCATACACTGGGGCTTCTAATAATAATCCTAAAGCTGGAGCTTTAGGAATATTGATTCTTTGTGGACCATACGCTTCAGAAATTCTTTCTACAGGACAACCACAACGTGTAACTAATGTGGCCATGGAAATCATCTTACGAATTTGATGTAACATAAAAGATTGACCATGTATTTTAATTGAAACCCATTCCGTATCATTATCATCGCCAATAACAAACGGTTTAGATACTTTGAGTTCTTTCATATACCTCACTGCACTGGCGTCCTTAAAATCTTTACCCAAGGTAAAATTATGAAAGTTATGTGCCCCATTGTACTGATTCATCGTATCACGAAACTTTGTTAGTTTTTCTTCAGAAATACGATATCTCCTTCTGTGCAAATTTTCAAGTTGTTTGTATTTCTTTACCTTTTCATAAAGTCCATCTGTATCACAAAATTCTTCTCTTGGTGGTGGAATATAATTTTTGATAGCCTCTATTTCTTCTTCAGTAAATTTACTCTTTGCATCGTCTTCAAATTTTTGCCAAAAATCCTTAGATATCTGGTCATCATCTAGCACACCTGGTAACTCGATTTTACTTTGCTCAATGGTATTGAATAGAATAGAATTGGGTTTCGGGCCAATTAAGGAATAAGTTGGTAATAAGTATTCATACCAACGAGAGGAACATAGTTTTCTCGAATCAAAGGCCTTATTTACCCTTGCAATATCCCAAACTCTTATGCCTTCTGGTAGATTATCGTTGATTTTGTCCTTAATGTTTTCATCTTCAATGATTAATTTCAAAGATATCAGGTTACCACCGGCGTGAACACCTTTATCCGTTCTAGCTGCTCTCATAAATCCATTTTTCTTCAAATCCTTAGAATTGTCCTTTGAAATGGCACCAGCATCTACAAAAGCTTTGAACAATGCAGCCTCAATTGTAGGATTTGGAGGGTTATACTGCATCCCATGATACCCAGTACCACAATAACCAAGCATAACTGCCACTTTTCTTTTGGGTAGCCTTGGTTCCTTCTTTACCGCCGGTGCTTCAGTGTTGTTCTCGTCGACATGTGGCTTTTTATTCACATGTTCAAAGCCTAAATCCTGAGCATGATCTGCACCATCATAGTCAGCCTTCCGTGTTTTGGTCCACTTGTCTGTTTGGCTCCTCTTTAAAGAGCTTTCGCTAGCTTCATCGTCATCGTAAGCTGGTCTTAAATTAAGTTCTGACATCCGAAGTTTAAAGCGCTCTTTCTTAAGCAACAATTGATTCCTCAGACAACCCCACAATAAATTAAATCTTTTAATCTTAAATATCCAATGAATTACAGCTCTCTTCGAATTATAAGACTGAGAGGACAATACAGCTCCTGTTCTTGATAAATTTATTCATCTGAGCATCGCAAAATTTTTATCAATGCTAGCATTTATTGTTCATCTTTTTCATCACATGTGCAGAGAGATCTCAAGAATCGTTGACGAATTTCGACGTTTGTATCATATCATAGTATTCAAGTGTAAGCTATATATCTATTTGATTGTATTATATATGTATAGTACATATTGGTGGGAATAGTGCAAGTCACTTTCTTCCCTTCTTTCGGTTCTTGGAACTTGTTTTGGATTTACTGCTTGAAGGCCTTTTTGGATCTGGCTTCTTAGAGATATCCAACGACTTCTCGGCCTTTTTGTTCATTGCTCCACCTTGAGTTTGCTTAGACCCACCTTGTTGTGACTTCTTCTTCTGAGGTCTGTAGCTGGATCTGTCCTTTAATGGTAACCATCTCTCAGGGTCTGGTTTTTTGTGTGATTCACGTCTAGACATGAATTTTCTGTTCTTCTTGATCTTACGTCTTAATTTCATTATTTCCACTCTTCTCTTCTGTGGTTTGGATTTTGATCCAAGGTGTGCACTACTGGAAGATTGCAACAGTGGTTTGTTAGACTCAAATGGTGAAATTCCTAAAGATCTTAAGTTTTGGACGTCGATATCTTGAATATTATTTTCTAATTGATTTAAATCTTCCACATCCTTAGAAATGACTAAGTTGTTTAAACCTAAAGCATCTTCATTATTGTTAAAACGAACAATCTGTGTGAATAACATTTTAGCAGCCTTATGCTTGTTTAAAGTTAAATACTGGAACGCAACATGCTTCCAAAATTCCAAATGCTTTTTGAAACTACTTCTTTTCTCAAATTTCTTTATGTTTTCTAATTTGGTCAATAATATGGACTTTGAGCTATTTCTATTGGACGATTGGTACAGTGTAAACAATATACAACATAAGATGATGTGGTGATTCGTTAACTCTGCCTTGTTTGAGGTCCATGATTTGTTTAAATATGATTCACACAAAGTAATCGATTTTTCCCATTTTTTCTCCACAATTAACAACTGTAAGGTCTGTAAAATCAAGCCAAAAGTTTTATCGTTGATATGACCGTTGTTTAACATGGTAGTACAGTGATTGTATAGTTTTTTGGACTGAGTTTTGTATGGTTCCAGTGCAATATTATCCACTAGGTGAGAATATTTCCCCATCGCTTGGGCAAATATGGTACGATTACCATTATTAGAATTTATTTTAACATTATTAAACAAATTGAGTAAAATGAAATTATTTTGGAATCTCAACCATTGATCGTAAGTGAATTGTTTTAGATTGATCGAATTGACTAATTCAAGATTTAATTCTCTTTCAATTAAATTGTTATTAAACGAGTATTTGGAGAAATCTTCAAAGATCTTCATGTTACTTTTAGCGATTAGATAAAATGGAGAGTTGTTTGGAAGAGTTTGCAATAAGTTCTTCAAGAGATGTTTACTTTTCTGTGTGTCTCCCTTTAACTGATAAACATAGGATAGTTGTAATTGGATAGAATTCATATCGCTTTCTATGCTTCCTTCTTCTTTAGCCAATTTTAGAACTTTTTGCAATAATTCAATACTTTGATCAAAATTGCCTTTTACACAAAGAATCAAAGCGTCATTAAATAAAATATCGTAAGAAGAATTGCTGTAGTTATCCAAATCAGACTGATCCTTTGTTTTTAATGGAATTTTTTCGGCTAAGGTAGGAACCGATGTCAAAGGGACACGTTCGTTACATGCCAATTCTAACATATTATCCAATTCATCGCCATCTTTATCTTGATTGTTAGAAATTAAGTATTGGTAGATTAGATATGATTCCTCATAGTGGCCAATCTTACAACAGAATTGTGCTCTCAGATGAAGAAGACCTCTGATGAATGGGTCTTCGTTATTCTTATAAGAATGGAATAACTGGTCGATACCTTCAGGGGAGACCTCTTGGAACAACTTTTCAAATTCACTAGATCTATTCAATTTGTAAAAAATGTATAACTTCTCTAAACATAATAAACTCTGGTTGGATTTTGAGTCGCACAAATTATTATAATCCTTGATTACCTTATATGCACTCTCATACTTATCTTGCTTAATTTGAGCAATCAAACATTTCTTCAAAACATTAATAGGCTCGGAACAACCACTTTTGAGCAATTTCAAACAGGTACCTTCTACTTCGCTATGTTCATTTTGAGACGATTGCACATCTAACTTGGATAATAATTGTGATAAATTGTTTTTTTGCACCATTGTCGCTGGGTTTTTCAGACCAGATAAATATTCGCTCGATGTATGAACAGCAATTCTCCTTCTCTACAATGAACTTTTTACTTCTTCTAGTAATTGAAACGAACCCTCTTCAGCTCTCAAACCGTAAGACTCGTTGACACCACTTCTTGTTTCTCGAGATTTTTCAATCAATTTTTATTGTTGTTTTTTTTACTTTAAGAAAATATCACATGAGCTTTTGAATATATATAGTGAGATGAGTAGGCACATATATGTAGTTTATGTTATCTATAGAAAAGGGCGGTATGTCAGAGTGGTTGGGGCAGTATTGATGATAATTCAATGCTAATACTTATGGAGACTGGGGGTATTGTTGTTGAGGAGGAGTGCTACCAGAAGGGCTTGTTTCTCAACATCCAGGGATGGTACTTGACCTCACTCAATGGAATTCTATCCTCCGATCTGTGAGCCAGTAATCTTGATATCAGATCCTTGGCATCTTGTGATACGTGGTTGGGAAATCGAAGGTCGTTCGTTAGAATTCTTTGGTCTGTTAATTCTTTGCTTTCCTCTTCGAAGGGTGGCTTCCCGACAATTAACTCGTACGTTAGCACTCCCAATGCCCAAATGTCTACCGAATGGTCGTATTCTTTGTGTTGGACCATCTCTGGTGATAAGTAATCAATCGTACCACATATTGTTTTCCTTCTGTGTCCAAGCTTGTTAACTATACTCCAGCCAAAATCAGTTAGTTTAACTTCGTTATTAAAACCGACAAGAATATTCTCAGGTTTTAAATCACGATGGATTATTTTGTTGCTGTGCATATAATTCAGACCTTCGGATATTTGATAAATGAAGTTGGACGCACGAGAATCGTTGAACGGCCCCTCCTTTCTAAGAAGTTTGTATAATTCTCCATTCATTAGGTACTCCATGACGAGATAAATCCTCTTTTCGTCATGGAAATAACCATATAGTTTTGTGATGTTAGAATGATTCAATGTCATATGTATCTCAATCTCTCTGTTTAATTGGCGGGCCAGATTATATTTCAATAGGTCTCTCTTGTCGAGCACTTTCAATGCCACTATGAAGCCTGTTTGTTTATGTCTAGCACTGTATACTTTCCCAAATTTTCCTCTTCCTAATTTCTTGCATATTTCAAAATCAGATAGACTGAAATTCCGTCTGGTATTCGTAACTGTTGATCCTTGCAAGGATGTACTTGGTTTCGTGTTTCCGGTTGTGGACATCCTAGCATTTGTATTGATTCTTTCCTTCATAGCTAATTGGCGTGACCCGGTACGCGGTGAATTAGGAACACGGTTAAGAGGTAACTTACCGTTGATTCTAGGCACCTGTCTGGAAGAAGTTTCGGTTTTCGATTGGTTGTTGTTTGAAGACTTTTCTAAATACGACGACTTGCCTAAATTTATACTACGCTTTTGTTGGAGATCCATCATCAATTGTCTTAAGTAAAAGTAGTAGGGAGGGAAACAATACCAATATTGACCAGCAACAAATTTGATTTAGTAAGTAGTGCAATCGGCTGCGTCGTATTGGAACTCTTTTTTACTAGTTCTTTTTTGTACTGTATTATTCAAACTCGCCTGTTTATAACGTATTATTTATATTAATAAACTTCGCGATGGGCATTATCGACAATTGAAATACGAGGATAATAGAAATCAAAATCGAGCATTTGAATAAAGCAAGATTTACAATACGATTTAAATATTAGTACTATAATGGAGCAGAATAGTCGATTGGAGAATTTATTAGACTGGGCTAGCGCACATGGAGCAACTTGGAGTGATAATATCGATTTCGTACAGGATAATCACTCCAAAGATATAAAATGCGTCGCATATAAAGACGTATCGGAAATGAAAATCAGTATTCCTAAGAATCTAATCATAAGCAGCGAATTGATTCCACTGTTGTTTATCTCTTTGCAATTACCAACTAATAACACAGCATTGAAGTTTCTATTGTGTAAATTAAAATTTGATTCTAATAAATCTAACGATCCAAATAATCTAATAGAACGTTTCGAACCATACGTAAATTCACTTCCAGAAGTTTTCAACTCACCGTTATTATGGAATAAGCTTGAATTATTTACCCTCCAAAACACCAACATTGGTAATTCTATAAATGATAAATTCCGTACTATATATGAGGAATGGTATTCGTTTATCAAAAATAACGAAAGAGAGTTTAAAGATATATCTGCGGAAGAATTAGAGATGTATCGAGATTTTAATTATTACACAGCTACTCAAGATATGATAGATAACTTATGTGTTGTTCATAGACCTCCTAGAGTTTGGTACTCCTTTAGTTCATTTTTATGGTCTCATTTGATATTTACCTCGAGAGCATTCCCAGAGTATGTGGTAAACACAGATTGTTCAATAGAATCTGTTGTACTTTTACCAGTTATTGATTTATTGAATCATGACTATAATTCCAAGGTTAAATGGTATTCTGATGAGGCAAATTCTTTTTGCATAGAGAATATGGAACTTGTTGAGCAAGGAAGTGAGATCTTTAATAATTACGGAGCTAAGGGTAATGAAGAGTTATTGATTGGATATGGATTTGTCCTAGAACACAATATTGCAGATTCTGTGATCTTAAAGATTAAACTACCACTTGATCTTGTTGATAAGATTTTAAAGGAAACAGATTTATCGTTATATAAATTAGACAATTATACAAATTTTGCATTTGATGCTGAGAAGAATCTTCAAATAGCTAACGACTTTAAGGATGTGACAGCTCTTGATTTTGAAGATGGTATAACCTTTTTGATAAATTCGCATACCATGAAATGCATTGATCCTATTCTAAATTTGTTTAGTTATTTGTCTATTATGGATCCTAATGAAGGATATTGGGAATTAAAACCCCAATTAAGTGGTATACAAAGTTTAAGAAATGCATTATCTCATAAATTAACATCAAATAAGACAATCTCTTCAATGGCAGATGGAAGGGAGACAGAAGTGAATTCGTACAGAATTAAATGTGCAGAAATTTATAGAGCTGGACAGGTAAGAGTCCTACAAGAAGCGCTCATTGACTTGAAACGTAGGGAGAAAAAATTACTGACAGAACATAAGGATAGATTGTTTACGTTAAAAAAGCTTACGAAGTATGATCCAGAGTTTTTCAATAATGAGATCAAAGAAACGTTACGAATTGGAACAGACGACGATTCTCAAGAAGATATAACTTTCGAGTCCACAGAAGATATATTCGTTCTGTGGTTGGTCATCAAGTCTAAAAATAACTCTTTCATGGATAAACATAAAAAGGTTTCGACAAAGTACAATGAACGCGATGTTTCCTCGGAGCCAATCACAATTGAATCTGAGGATTTCTACAAACAATATATCTCCCCGTACAATGATACAATTACCTTACAGGAAGTTCATCGTGCTATGACATTTGTTCAACAAACAACATTTAATAGGGTATCATCCAATGAGACTATCATGGTTCTATAGTAAGGGTGTTACGACTGTTCTTCTATTGTTGTGCTCTTAGCTCTATAATTAACGGAGATTACAAAGACACAAATGAAAAAAAATTTTACATCAAGAAAACTTTCTGCTCATCGCAACAGTGTTGAGCTTAAATATTATACAAGTATCTTGAAGGGGATTTGCTACGGACATTGTAAGAATTGGGAATAGTTGTATAGTTGGTGTTTGTAATATTTGCTAGAAAATCTGTATTGTGATGGTGGAATCTAGAATACTGGTTCATGGTGTGAGTTCGGCCATTGTTACCGTCCTAGTCACTATTTACTATTTTTATTTTAATGCTAGATTCACAGTATGTCTTGCTATTATGTTTGCATGGGGTATATTTAGTAAGGAAACACAGCTGAAGTTTTTACAACAGGAAGATGAGCCTGTAAAGTCAAAATCATGTTGTAGTAGTGGAAATAAAGAAGGTAAAAAGAGTTGCTGTAGTGACAAAGGAGTAGCCGGTCGGGATAAAAAGAACTGTTGTTCTAGTGATGGTGGTGGCAAGGGTGGGTGTTGCTCCACGAAGAAATTACCTATTCCAAAATATGATGAACTAGAAGTATTGCAAGAAGAAAAACTACAAACAGTTGCAGAGCTCACCACAAAAAATAAAGATAGTTCATCTTACCCTATTTCTGTAGATTTTACCAATGCTTTTATGCCTGTCTCGAAAAAGACTAAGAAAAAGGTTCCTAAATTTATCTCTAAGAAGTTATCAGGTAAAAACGACACAATTGTTTCTGGTTTGACTGTATCCAACGAGGCGTTATTAGATTCTCAAATATACGTATTTTATAGTTCCTTACAGGGAACAGTGGAGCGAATTAGTAAAGTAGTTCATGAAACTATTCACAATATGGAGAAGTTGAAAAACCCTCCAATTTTATTAAATCTTGATGAATTGGATGATATCGAGAATTATTTTGTTAACGTTCCTGTGGACAATGCTGTATATATAATGGTGATTCCTTCTTATGATGTTGACTGTCCGTTGGATTTCTTTTTGCAAATTTTGGAAGAAAATTACTATGACTTCAGAATTGACAAATTTCCCTTACGTAAATTGGTAGGTTTCTCGGTATTAGGTATTGGTGACAAAGAATCATGGCCTGATAAATTTTGTTATCAAGCCAAGAATCTCGACCATTGGATGGCTAAATTGGGTGGTAGAAGGATTTTCCCACTTGGTGAAATTTGTATGAAAACCCAAGGTATCCCCAAAGTAGAAGAATGGGCTATTCTACTAACCGACATGTTAAAAGATGACGAACCTATACTTTACGAGAATGAAGATGATGTAGACTCTGATAATGGGGATTCGGCCAAAAATGATGAATCTGCATTGCCAGATTTAGAAGATTTGGGTGGTCCAGTTCAAGCTGGTGGTGAAATTAAACAAATGGTTGCTAAAAACAGTCCAACATACAAAAATTTAACAAAACAAGGTTATAAAATTGTTGGATCTCACTCTGGTGTTAAGATTTGTAGATGGACCAAAAACGAATTAAGAGGTAAAGGGTCTTGTTATAAGAAATCTTTATTTGATATTTCATCTAGTAGATGTATGGAACTTACGCCTTCCCTAGCATGCTCCTCTAAGTGTGTCTTCTGTTGGAGGCATGGTACAAATCCAGTCTCTAAAAACTGGAGATGGGAGATTGATGAACCAGAGTATATATTGGAAAATGCTCTTTCTGAGCACTATTCCATGATAAAACAGATGAGAGGTGTTCCAGGTGTGATAGCTGAGAGGTTTTCTAATGCATTTAAGGTACGTCATTGTGCATTATCCTTAGTTGGTGAACCAATAATGTATCCTCATATTAACAAGTTCGTTCACTTATTGCATGAAAAGGAAATTTCTAGTTTTCTTGTTTGTAATGCCCAACATCCAGACGCTTTAGATAATTTGGGTAAGGTGACGCAATTATATGTATCCATTGATGCATCAACTAGAGATGAATTGAAAAAGGTTGACAGACCTTTGTATAAGGATTTTTGGGAAAGAATGTTGCAATGCTTAAACTTAATTAGAAACAAACACAGTCATCAAAGAACAGTCTTTAGATTGACATTAGTTAAAGGGTTTAATATGGGAGATATTTCATCATATGCTGATCTAGTTGAGAAAGGTTTGCCAGGTTTTATTGAAGTGAAAGGTGCTACATTTAGTGGTTCTTCGGACGGTAACGGTAATCCATTGACAATGCAGAATATACCATATTATGAAGAATGTGTTAACTTCGTGAAAATGTTTAGTGCCGAATTACAGAGAAGAAATTTAAATTATGAGGTAGCAGCAGAACATGCACACTCAAACTGTATATTAATTGCCAATTCTAAATATAAGATCAATGGTGAATGGCATACACACATCGATTTTGATAAATTCTTTGAGCTATTGAGAGGCGGTAAAGAATTTACATCAATGGATTATTTAAGTAAAACACCTGAATGGGCATTGTTTGGTAATGGAGGGTTCGCGCCAGGTAATGTAAGAGAAATCAGAAAGGATAAAAAATTAAAAAATAAGTTGGCCAGGGAGAAACTTCAAGCGGAGCAAGCCAATTCAGCTGTTGAAGTTACAGTTGAAGAAAATTGAACTGGCAATCACTGTATTTAATTAAGAATAAAAAAAATGTTACGTTTCGTTTATCTATGTACATATGAATAGTTTGTAATTGAAACGAATTTTATCACTTTAATTGTTTTAAACATTTGATACATATAATCTATAAAAAATATAAATGCTCTCCAAAAGAAAGATAAAGTAGAGTGAAGACACTTATGCGAAGCTTAAAAATCTTAGGAGTAAAAACAAAAAATATGCAATTGAATATCCGAAGATCTGTTTATGGACTACTGGTCTAAACATTATGGAACTAACAATATTATAACATACTAAATATGTATTAACTCTTAATCCATCCATTTCTGACCAAGTTGGAGTTTGAAAGGTAATCTCATCAACTTTAATTGGGGAGATTTGTCCTAAAGTTTGTCTTGCTTCGAATGGGAAATCGGTTACAACCCCATCAATGGGTAATTGCTGAACATAATGGAAATCAATCATCTTGTTTACAGTCCATGCAAACACTTTAACATCATTTTGTTTTGTCAAAGGGTAAATATCTGATTTGAATTCGGATGTCCAAGTGGAAACAAAATGAGTACTGATAGCATACAATTTGAAATGTTGGTTATTTAATGATTGAAAGAATTCGATGGCCTTTTTGGCAATACTTAAACTGAAAGAGATCATAACCACTTTAAAATCTTTGATAACACCCGTTTCGTAAGCATACTCTAACCAATCTGGCATCCATAGTCCCCAAATAATGATTTTTTGCCAGTATTTGATATCATTCTTCACAGCCAACATATCTGCCAACACTTTAACAAGGATGATTTTCTCGTTGGTGAATTTGATATCTAATAAGATCTGAACATCTGGGTGATCCAAACTCCATTCTAGAATGTCCTTCAATGTTAAAAGTTTTTGAGATGGATCGTCCTTACATCTCAAAGTTTGTAAGTCCTCCAACGACGTCTCGCTGATCAAGAAGTCTTTGTCCCACATACGATTTGTGTTAGGGTCGTGGTTGACAACGACTATTCCGTCTTTGCTCAACTGTAAATCGGTTTCGATGATATCGACATTGGCCTCAACGGCCTTGTTGAAAGCAATCAATGTGTTTTCCGGGTATTTACCTCTGAAGGCACGATGGCCGATGATTTGTACCATATTAGCAGATGAGAGGCGACGCTAAGTAATCTGCTGCAATAGTAGCGTGTTCCTGCAGAGTACTGATGAAGCTGGAAACTTGGGTATTAGGCTACAACTGTACATATATATATATATTCTCGTTATCGAAATGTAGGTTTGGTGCATTCTAAATTTCCTCGAGGCAGATCACCATCGTTTCTTTTTCATTTAATTTTCTGCCCTCGTACGAGGAAAATACAGCGAAAAAGTTCGAGGATTCGATGATTATGCAAGCATAGCTACAGACGGTGCAGTGCGGTGCACCACCCGTCTGGTTAGCATACCGTTGTGGTTATGTGTGCGGTTGGCTAATTGTTTATGAGCAGTGGTTGGGCTGATCCGGTGCCGTATGTGTGAAGTGCCAACGCGGCCCTAGCAAGAGATGGTAATACCGCGAGCCAGCATTAAGCCTTCGTTTCTACCAGAGTTACAGTGGCCATTTTATTATCTATTTTCTACTTTTCCGACCAGGCCAGGTCACAAGCCTGCTTACGCCAATAGCTTCGAGGTAGCATGTGAACTCTCTCACCTGCGCTCCCAGTCATATATAGATATACACGCAGACAGCGGCTACGTGCCTGTGTGGCTGGAGTGTAGTGCATCTTGTTAGATGTTGTTGATAGGATCTGTTGTGTTCGCAGTGTTCTTTTCACGGAAACATTTTTTTTCTCTTATAAAGAGGGAAAAAATACATTCAATGTTTAAGATCTTACTAAGGTTTGGTATAATCACTAGTCGACGACGCGTAGAGTGATTTTCGTTCAAGACGGACTATTTGTTGTAGCACACTAATTTTATTGTCGTATCGTTGTTCTGTTCTTCTTCTTCTTTTTTATTTGTTTCGTTTGTGTTGTGTGTGAGTTTTGCTTGTTTTATAATGCAGAATAGTAGCAAACATTGTAAACATTAAAAATACTCAAAACAAAGTAACAGTAGTGAACAGCAGAGAAATAGAATAATAATATATTATCGGCATACGACGAGTTTAATGGATTTAAGAGTTGGTAGAAAGTTCCGGATTGGGAAGAAAATCGGCAGTGGGTCATTTGGTGATATATACCATGGAACCAATCTGATAAGTGGAGAGGAAGTGGCGATAAAGTTGGAATCTATACGCTCCAGACACCCTCAGTTGGAATACGAGTCCAGAATATACAGGTATCTAAGTGGTGGTGTCGGGATACCGTTTATCCGTTGGTTTGGCAGGGAAGATGAATACAATGCCATGGTTATAGATTTACTAGGGCCCTCCCTGGAGGATCTTTTCAATTATTGTCATAGACAGTTTTCTTTCAAGACAGTGATTATGTTGGCGTTGCAATTAATATCCAGGATCCAGTACATTCATGGTAGGTCGTTCATTCATAGAGACATAAAACCCGATAACTTCCTGATGGGTGTAGGCAATAAAGGTAATGTCGTCCATGTTATCGATTTTGGGCTTTCCAAGAAATACAGGGACTTCAATACTCACAAGCATATTCAATACAGGGAGAACAAGTCATTGACCGGAACTGCGAGGTATGCATCCTTAAACACACATTTGGGGATAGAGCAGTCTCGGAGAGACGATTTGGAGTCACTGGGGTATGTTCTCATATACTTCTGTAAGGGCTCCTTACCATGGCAAGGTCTGAAGGCAAACACTAAAAAACAGAAGTATGGACGAATTCTGGAGAAAAAACTAAGCATCAACATGGACACCCTGTGCCATAGATTGCCTATAGAATTTAAAGAATACATGAACTACTCCAAGAACCTGAATTTCGATGAAAAGCCAGACTATGTCTATTTAATGCAATTATTCCAAAATCTGAATTTGAAACTAGATTACCATAACGACCATTTGTTTGATTGGACCATGCTGCGATATACCAAGGCCATCCTGGAAAGACAAAGACTGATAATGAATGAAAGAGAAAATCAAGAGGATCTGCCAGATCACACTAATGTCAATAACGCCAATACTAGTCCTATGTTGAAAGTCGATGAAAATCTAACTAAAAAGGATACGTTTGATAGAGTCAAGGAATTAGCTATGCGGAAATTTGCTAACCATTTCCATTACTGCAAGGACGTGCCTAACAATATTGGCACCAGCAATCCAACCCCGTCGGAGATTAAACTTCAAACAGAGCAAAACAAAAACATGCCCACATTACTGCCAAAGGAGATACTGGCTATCTTAGAAAGGCCCAACGCTACTGCCTGAGATAGACTTCCTATCGTCGTCTGCACAGTTCTTGGCAGTTTGCTTGTTCGTATGCTTTGTTGGTGTCTGCCAGTCGCTGGACATCCTCGGGTCATGTGATTAGAGCACATTTGGTGTGTGTGTTTTTTTCAGTATTTTTTTTCAGAAATTTTTTTTGTATTTTTAAGGAGCCCGTAAATAAGAATTTATAAGGGGACTTTTGACTTCCCTATATATATAAATATATAAATATTCACCATGAAATAATATCAAAGCAAGTTTTCTAGGAGAAGCAGGAAGTAGAGTCTTTCATACATCAGTAAACGTGGTGGCGGGATATTTATCATTGTGCATCGTGTTTATACCGAGTTATTCTAAAATATAGTATCAGTGGTGATTGCGTTCTGAAAGCTCGAGCTAAAACCTGTTACAACCCTCACAAAAAAACTAAAAAAACAGCAGAATTGTGCTAACTAATATATATTCTTTGCATATAAACTATTGAATATGGAATCGTATACTCAGCCAAATAGTCATCAACAGCATATACCATTTCCTCCACACCCTCCCCAGGACAATGCGCAGAATATACAACAACATCAATTAAGCACCAGCATGGGGATCAATAGGAAGTCGACCGTTTCTAAGGGTAAATATTCTTTACAGGACTTCCAGATTATGAGAACGCTCGGTACTGGGTCCTTTGGCAGGGTGCATTTGGTTAGATCGGTCCACAATGGAAGATACTACTCGATTAAAGTCTTGAAGAAGCAACAAGTTGTCAAGATGAAACAAATTGAGCACACGAATGATGAACGAAGAATGTTAAAGCTGGTGGAGCATCCGTTTTTAATCAGGATGTGGGGTACATTTCAGGACTCTAAGAATTTATTTATGGTCATGGATTATATTGAAGGTGGTGAGTTATTCTCACTGTTAAGGAAATCGCAGAGATTCCCAAACCCTGTAGCAAAATTCTATGCAGCAGAAGTCACCTTAGCTTTGGAATATTTACATAATCAGCATATTATCTATAGGGACTTGAAACCGGAAAATATCCTCTTGGATAGGAATGGGCATATTAAAATCACAGATTTCGGGTTTGCTAAGGAGGTAGAAACTGTCACATGGACTTTGTGTGGTACTCCAGATTATATTGCACCAGAAGTCATTGCAACGAAGCCATACAATAAGTCTGTTGATTGGTGGTCTTTGGGAGTATTGATTTTTGAAATGCTAGCTGGTTACACGCCATTTTATGATTCCACTCCAATGAAAACTTACGAAAAAATTTTACATGGTAATGTTGTTTATCCACAATTCTTTCATCCTGATGCAGTAGACTTATTGAGTAAATTAATTACGGCTGACTTGACAAAAAGATTTGGTAATCTGCAAGGTGGTACAAATGATATAAAGAACCATGCCTGGTTTAGCGAAGTTATATGGGAAAAATTATTAGCCAAGGATATTGAAACTCCATATGAACCACCCATTACTGCAGGTGTTGGTGATACGTCCTTATTTGATCAATATCCAGAGGAGCAATTAAACTACGGTATTCAAGGTGAAGATCCATACGCTGAATTTTTCCAAGAATTTTAAAGAGTTCACTTCACAGAAAAACCTACAAGCGCATTTCTTTTGAATATTATACGTAGTGCGGGTACTATTACTGTTTTTTTCTCTATCCTATTTTTTCCTTTATATGTACGTCCTCTCCATCTGAATTATAGTCAGTATATTTCTTTTTTTCTTATTCTTATATTTTGTATGGCAAATTATTTATTAATTATTTAAAGTATTCTCAAATATTGTTTTACTATTACATATAAGAGAAGCCGTACCTTATTGATACAAAAGTTACATAGTATTTGTAGCCAGTCATGATATCGTGAATATATAAAAATGGTAAAAAAATTAAAGTTTTGTAAAGAATATTAAAACATTAACAAACGATGAATACTAAAAAGTTAAAAAACATAAACGTGAAAAGTGCTTTTTCAAAAATCACTAAAATAATCATTATCATTAGTGGGACTTGTATCACGCTGCGTGATCTTAAACGATTGGATAGACCCTTCTTCATCTAAGATGGACACAACATGTGCTGGATTAGTTGTATATGGCGAATGCGATACATTTAATGCCTTTATCTTATTAATATCAAACTTAGATTTGATATCAATGTACCCAATTGAGTACCATGAATTGCTTACATTAGTATTGTCATAAACCGTCAAAGTAGTGCCATACAAATGTTGAGTGGAAGTAAAGATATACTTCCCATCCACTGATGCATTATAATTTGATTCTCTTGTCGATGTCTTCGTAAAAATGTTATATAGATCAGTAGGATATTGTTGTTCTGACGTAGCAGGCAAACAAATCAGTCTCATTGTGGTCGAAAGCATCAAATGATTAGAATTTTGTAAAGGGTATATGGAAATCAATGCTTCGTTGTCTTTCAAGGCGTAGGATAACTGTGAGCAAACTTGATTGACATTATCAACATCATTATTATGATTTAACAAGTTGAGACATTGCCATACTTTGGATACACCATCAAAAACAGTTAATTTAGGAAATTGCAAGAAGACTTTGAAATCATAGAGATTTCTGTTTTGGTAGAAATATTGATCCATATCTAATGGGATTTTAAATGTTTCATTTGAGTTCATGTGGGTAATTAATAAGCCATGGCTCAATGAATACGCAACGACAAACTCTGGTAAACAACCAGCAAAAACATCTAGAATTGCCGAGTGACTCGGAGTTGCTTGAATCAAGTTATTTTGTTGTAGCAAATTACCATTAAAATCATAATTTAGCGAGCAAAGAGACCCATTAGACAAACCAACTACTAAATCGATAATGTTTCCGTCTGAATTAGCAGATGGTCTAATACAACAGTCTATAGCAGTTATGGAAGCATTACCAGTGTTTCTAAACATAGTTCGCAAATCCTTCAACAAAATAAATTCTGAATGAATGGTATCAAATAACACAATTGAATCATTCCCATTATGGAATATCCAGAACGTGGAATTATAGTTCTTCTTGTTGTTGTAAGCCAATAAATTTACTGAATTCAAAGTGCAGGCTTTTATTAGATTGAGCGACCAGTTATAAGTCAAATTATTAAATCTTGCCCATATCTCATCGGATGTACTGTTACTATTATTCGTATTAATGTTAACATTATTTTGTGTCACGTGAAAACCATTAATCGAAGGCGAAATGGGGTTCAATAATCTAAAGAGTAGTTGATCCTTTAAAATCAATGGGAAACTTTCATAATAATCTGTCGAGACGTTTGATAATCTTCTAAACAATGAGGCTGATGCGGCAGAAGTGAAATGGTTAGTCTCCAATGATTTCACCTGGGACTTCAAATCATCTTGATATTCTGTGAATAAACAAATTGGTATCCCCATATTTGGTTTATTAAAAGTGGCGTATATATATGTATGTGTGTGTGTGTGTGTGCGTGCGCGTTGTTACCGAACGAAAATACTCTTTAACTATAATAAATGTAGAATGGGAATAATATCAATAGAGAAGTTGGATAACTCTTCCATGAGACTATATATATATAAGTGCGTATGCAGTGTTTATTAATTATTTTATTATATTTTGGTGCAAACAAATAAATTTACGCAAATACTATTTTCTTCACCATTCTCTTTGCATTCTGCCTCCTAAATGCTGTCAACTAACCAAGAAGATCACCAGGAATATGGCAAATATAAAGTGACTCCTTATTTCGTTGAAATCTCAAAATTTTCTATTTTTTTCCAAAATCCCCGTTCTGTAGTAGTATCCATTGACTAAATAATTATATCCCCATCCCATCGGTACGGAATTAGCGCGACCACCCCCCGCCATGCCCCTCTTTCGAAAGAAGCACCCCCCCCCCCGCAATCAATTATTTCGCTTCTGTCCTGCGCTCTGTTGCACTTCGCAGGCGAATTTCCGGGAGAAGACAAAAGAAAAAAAAATTATGAGGTCGAGAAAATCCATCCAAAACCTACCAGTGTACTGAATAGGTGAGTCTCACAAAGTAAATAGCGTATCAGTCGTTTCCTGAGTTTGACATAGACACACGCGCAGAGAAGAGATAGAGAGATTTTCTACATTGTAGTGTCAACGCCGTAGGCAGACAGTAAAATGAGGCGAGGTGGACCGTTAAACCCGATGGATATACGCACGCGGCGTTAGGTAATCCTCGAGAAAATTATACAGTATTATGTAACAAGATGAATTGATTGCGGGGTAGGTGTCTGGACTGTAAGACAGCGTCCTACAAGCCGCAGGGTAATGTTCTGGAATTTTGATGCCCCACGGGATTATACTTTGTCGAGTAGTGTGTGGTGTGTGGAATTCCTTGATCCGGACAAATGGAGGGTTTACAATGTATATATACTGTTGTCTTTCTTTTGCCTATGGGTGTGCGGCTATAAGGTATCACCTACATCCGACGAGGTTTTTCTGTTCTCTTGTCTTCTTGCCTTGACAATTCCGAGAATCGGAAAACCACTTTGCGCACACGTGATACTATATCATGTGATCTGACGAAATAGCCGCCAAACTATTGCTATAAGGATATTTCCCATGGTGATTTACAAATTGGAAAACACACAACCTTAACCTCCGGAATAAGTGAATATTGTACATGATTATGTTCCTTATCCAGCGCTGTAGAGCTAGTCAGTAAATGATACATTCATTCGATATATTCGTTCAAGCAAACAACTCCCATCTCAGTTGGAGAATGGCATGCACTATTTGGTATTCATTTTATAGAACCTCTCAATTGGCCATCTTGAGATGGCGACATGCTAGGTACAACGAACTTATACATAGTTACAATAACCACATTTCACACTTAATGGACCAAATATTCGAACTACAACATATGGTCGCCTTTTTGTCTAATGCGTCGGCCAACTATCAATTAGATGTTGCATCTGATTTGAAAATCAGATCTGTTTTACAAACTAACGAAAAATTGATCAGATTTCTCAGAGATAAGGTTTTATTCGACTTCTCAATATTGTCGGTGTCAGACAATAATAAGTATACAACTGTTTTATATTTTATATATTTGTTACTATTACACTGTTGTATATCAATTACATGCATTGTATTGCCTTATGTATTATTACTTATTATTAATTAAAGTTAGAGAAAAATCGTAATGCGGTTATTTTCCCTTTAAAATCTTACTTCATGTTTTTGTTTAGACATAGACATAAAATATTCATCAACAAGCCCAGCATAGAGTCATCACTGTTATTATTATCAGGAGCATTTTGTGGAGGTTGTTGTTGGTGATATGATGTGTGTTGTTGTTGTTGGTATACGGGTTGTTGTTGTTGTTGGTAGCCTTGTTGGTGAGAGGAGATATTTTGAGCTGGTGTGTTTGCTGATCCAGGTTTATGGTATGCATTTAATGGAGATGTTATTTCCTCCCTCCAGCTTGGTGGCAATTGAATACCAGTCAATTTCACAATGACAACACCGGAATTTCCCTTTTGCTCCTCAAAAGGTAGATTAACCTCTTGGCACATCTCAAGAACAGCAGGCTTCAGTTTGGCAATGTGATCTTTAGAATGATTTCCCTTGCCGACAATGATCTTGACATACTCTTCGTTGTTGTTTATTCCAGCAATGATACGGCGCTTTAAAATCCAAAGAGATTCCTTGACATTTAAACCATGTAGATCGATCTCATCGCTTTTAGAGTCCTTGTTGTTTTCCACAAACACATATTCGGCTGCCTCCATGTTATATTTATCGTGGAGACGATATTGTTCTTTCGACTGTTGGCTCAAACGTGACGCCTCAGCCTTATCCCCAGAACGATAGGCATTTTGCGACCTTTCACTTAGCTCATGTGCCTTCTTGTAAGCTGTACTGGCTTGGTCCCTTAATCGTTTGTATGGCTCATCGACACTATGATTATAGTCTCGTGGAAATTCTGGCGCACGTTGTTGTGCAGTCACAACAGGACCATCTTGAGGCATTTCAGATTAGACAGGAGGTGTTCGGATGTATTACTGTGTAGTACGAAGAACGGAACAGGAAAAGGGAGACCCCATGGAAGTGTCTAGTCGTTTAACTTCAACTTAGCGAAAGTGCTCATCATTTGCCAAATGTTTTCAAACAGACTTGATACAATATTTTTTGAAAGACGAAAAAGCGAAAAAAAAAAAAAAGGATGTTAGCGCCATACCTTGTCACATTATTGTGACTGCTAGCTTCAACATCCATACATTTTCCATTTTGTTCTTGATTTTCCGTTTTTGAATTATATATTTTTGAACTTTTTAATAATTTCAAATGGTTGACCACTTCAAAACTATCGCACAAAGAAACGGACGCCCTGGAATTCTCATCTTCCCAAATCAATTTTTTTCAAGTTTAGAACTATGAAATTTCATGATATATATATGGAAATAGAATTGTCGACATCTGCAATTCAGAAAAAGATATCTCTTATATTGTTTTAATGCCGTATACTCGGAGGAAACCAATCAATCCAAAATACAACAATGGCTGCTGAGTATGTTAAATTTTATTTCCAGTATCACTTTTTTACGTGATATCGAATACCAAAAGTTACATTGAATGAAGAATATCTTCTAAGTTCAACTTTACAGTATCTAAACTTTAGTCAATATGTTGGACTACTTGTCTAATTATACCTACAGTTGAACTGTATGCCCTCCAGTCGAGGGCATGTTTATCGTAGGGGATTTCATTGCATTCAATTGAGTACAATGACAAAATCAAAGTTTTGTTGATCAAGTTTAAAGCATCTCTTGTTTCACCAAGAGTATTCTCCAGATTTCGTCTGTTGAGCACTCTTTGGAATTTGATCTCCATTTTGATTCTGCCTTATCCCTTCCATCGAATGAAAAGTGGTGTTTTTCAATTCGGTGTAACGTTTTGTGTATAGTCTTTTTATCTGCCTGGCTGTTCAAGCAATGCTAACATTTGTTTTTTTTAAATAGAAAGATCTTGACTCCAGAATCCCAATTGAAGAAGGCTAAGGCTCAACAAAAGTCTGCTGAACAAATCGCCGCTGACAGAAAGGTCAGAAAGGCTGCTAACAAGGAAAAGAGAGCTGTTATCTTACAAAGAAACGCTGCTTACCAAAAGGAGTACGAAGAAGCTGAAAGAGCTGTTATCCAAGCTAAGCGTGATGCTAAGGCTGCTGGTTCTTACTACGTCGAGGCTCAACCAAAATTGGTCTTCGTTGTCAGAATCAAGGGTATCAACAAGATTGCTCCAAAGCCAAGAAAGGTCTTACAATTATTAAGATTGACTCAAATCAACTCTGGTACTTTTGTCAAGGTTACCAAGGCTACCACTGAATTGTTGAAGTTGATTGAACCATACGTTGCTTACGGTTACCCATCTTACTCTACTGTCAGACAATTAGTCTACAAGAGAGGTTACGGTAAGGTCAACAAGCAAAGAATTGCTTTATCTGATAACGCTATCGTCGAAGCCAACTTAGGTAAGTACGGCATCTTATCTGTTGACGATTTGATCCATGAAATTGTCTCTGTTGGTCCACACTTCAAGCAAGCTAACAACTTCTTATGGCCATTCAAGTTATCTAACCCATCTGGTGGCTGGGGTGTTCCAAGAAAGTTCAAGCACTTCATCCAAGGTGGTTCTTTCGGTAACCGTGAAGAATTCATCAATAAGTTGGTTAAGTCCATGAACTAAAGTTAAAAAATAATACTTAATTTCTTATAGAATGTAAATTTTTATATATTAATATTATTTTTTTCACTGTTGGTATATTATGGGATTTTCTTGATTAAATGGGCATTAGTTTTATTTAATTGAACTAAAAAGTAATGCTTCTATTTAGCAGTTTGTTTCATTAATTTATGTATTGTATAATAGTTATTTATGATAAATAGGATATTCATTCCGTTAACAATTCAAAGCTGGCCAGTTATTCCACACGTGTTAAGTGTTGAACAGTTTCAATGAGATGTACAACACTTTTTCAAAAATATTGAGGCAGAATAGTAACTAACTAGCCCAACTAGCTAATGATCATATTATAGATACTAAGATATATCTCCGACCTGTAGTTTTAGACCCATATATTGGCTTCATTGAATAAGATATAAAACTTTTTATAATATTTTAATTTAGAATTTGCTTAACTCCAGTGATAAAAATATTGCAAGCCCGAAGTGATCCCCTTGTTAATGCTTAATTGAGATTTACACTGTATTTGTTTAGTTTATTTTGCATATAGCCACAATTACTACAGTATTTTATAGTCAAATACTATTGATTGGAGATTGGAGATTGTTTGTTTTTTGATCTCTTCTTCACCTTTAAATAATAAATTCACCTAAATGTATTCTATGCTGAATGAGTTGAAACGTAAAATAACGTCAAAGGATCTAAATAAAGAGAAATCTAACACGGAGCTAAAATCAAATGAAATTTTGATTAATACCCAATTCTTGACTGATACTTTACCACCAGTGGTGTTAAAGGGCTATTCACCGAACACTAAAAACCGATTATTAACACCGGATATGTGCGACGAAATACGACCATTGATGCCCACCAGAATACAACTATATAGTGAATGGGACCTGCTTTATAGTTTGGAACAACATGGTTCATCGTTACATTCTTTATATGACAGAGTTATTCCATCTGAGAAAATTAACAGAAGGGTTGGATACGTACTAATAATAAAAGATAGGAAAAAAGCATTATTTGGAGCATATTCCAATGAATACTTCCATCCAAACGAACATGCAAGGTACACTGGAAATGGAGAATGTTTCCTATTCAAGTTTGAAAAAGCTCCTAGTATTACATTGCAAAAAACTGGGGAAGTAGTAAAAAATAAGTTAGGCAATTCATCTAACTCTTCTCAGCTGGATTCGACAAAGGCACATCTTAGTACATCTCTGGAGTTTAAAGGTTTCCCATATACTGGAGAAAATGAGTTTGCTATTTATTGTACATCCAAGTTTCTTTCAATGGGTGCCGGAGATGGTCATTATGGCCTTTGGTGTGATGATGGGCTGATGAATGGGGTATCCTATCCAAGTAAAACTTACGGCAATGAACCATTGAGTAAAGAAGGGATGAAGTTTAATATTGTCGGATTGGAAGTATGGAGAGTTGGTAGGTAGGGTCTCTTTTTTCACATGAAAATCACTTTATTGTATATAATATAAATAATAACAGAAAAGGATCAACAAGTTTATCTACCAAGCATTATAACGAGAATCGCCTTATTCGTTTTTATTTTATTTGTTGATAGATAGCTAGGCATTACAAAATGAGATAGCGCCATATTCTTTGTATTTTTCAACTTGATTTAATGAAAAGGTGTTATAAAAATCACAATTTCCAACGTTTGAAAGACAGCATATTTAATTTTGGCTAATAGAATAACTGGAAGTCTAAGAAAAGGATAAAGAGGTAGTTGTCGTGATTATCGATTCTATTTTAATAATTATATTTATAGGACTGAAATATGACGTCTTTGTACGCACCATCTGCAGAAGATGTGAAACAAAGACTAAGACCATTTGGGTTCTTCTTTGAAAAATCATTAAAGGATCTTATTAAAGGTATAAGATCTCATAATTCTACCCCTGAGAACTTACAGCAATATTTATCTGGGGTTTTGAGTGAATGTCAGGAAGAAATAAACTCTTCAGACTTAATATTGAAGACCAATGCCATATCGAAATTGGCATATTTGGAAATGTACGGATTTGACATGTCATGGTGTAATTTCCAAATTCTAGAAGTTATGAGCAGTAATAAGTTACAACAAAAAAGAGTGGGCTATTTGGCTGCATCACAATCGTTTTATAACGATAACGATATCTTAATACTTGCTACAAATTTGTTAAAGAAAGACTTGAAGTATTCAGGAACGGATGATGTTGTTAAGGTGGGAATTGCTCTAAACGGGCTGACCACAATAATTACTCCCACTTTAGCTGTTGATATTGTGGACGATCTCTTTATTATTTTAAATAGCTCCAAACCCTATATTCGGAAAAAGGCAGTGACAGCACTTTATAAAGTCTTTTTGGAATATCCTGAAGCATTAAGAGATAATTTTGATAAATTTGTTTCTAAACTAGAAGATGACGATACATCTGTAGTATCTGCTGCTGTGAGTGTTATATGTGAATTATCGAAGAAGAATCCCAAACCATTTATTCAACTATCGCCCCTATTATATGAAATGCTTTTAACTATTGATAATAACTGGATATTAATAAGATTACTAAAACTTTTCACTAATTTATCTAAAGAGGAACCAAAATTAGTACCAAAATTGTTACCAAAGATTTTGGAACTCATGGAATCCACCTCGGCTACATCTGTACTATATGAATCTATGAACTGCATTATAAAGGGTAACATGTTGGAGTCTGATGATTATTCTACAGCACTATATTGCCTGGAAAAATTGCATACCTTTTGTGATTCACAGGATCCAAATCTGCGATACATCAGCTGTGTTTTGTTTTACAGAATTGGTAAAATAAATACGGACTTCATTTCCAAGTACGATGACTTAATTATCAGACTTCTAAATGATGCGGATGTTACAATACGGTCAAAGGCTCTTGAATTGCTAGAAGGGATTGTAACAGATAATAATTTAAAAAAGATCGTGTTGAAACTAATAAACCAATTTGTATCGGAAGAGGTAGTTATTCTAGAAGGGTCGAATATTATTTCAGAACAGGCCAAAAAAATACCAATTATTATTCCTGAATCTTATAAGATTAAAATTGTCCATACCATTTTAAACATAACTACAATGGACAACTATAACAACATCCCTGATTTTGAATGGTACAATTCTGTATTAATAGATTTATCTGTTCTAGCTCAAGATTTATCTGACAAGTCTCTTGGTACAATAATAGGTGAAAACTGCAGGAATATCATGGTGAGAGTGCCCAGTATGCGAGATATTACAATTTCGACTATTATAAGCATTATCACCAATGAGTCTGTTAACGAAAATTTACCGACCGTTTTGCCAGAATGTATTTGGTGTTTAGGAGAATATTCACAACTTATCGAAAATGGTGATGTTTTATTAGAGTTATTGTTACATAGAGGTTATCAATACAATTCAGAAGAACAGCAAATTTTAATTCCAGCTCTTTTGAAGATATTTTCAGCCTGGTGCAAATCAACCGGAAAAAATTCAACTCCAAAAGTTTATGTTATGTTAAAGAGTCTAGTGACATTTTTGGAGACTTTGTGTTATTCCAGTAATTTTAAAGTCCAAGAGCGTAGTGTTGAAGCCACAGAATTTATCAATGTATGCATAGAGGCCATGGATGAGAGTAAAGAAAATGAGGAATTTCCAACTGAACTCCCAGCCTTGATTACAGATGTATTGCCAAGTTTGTTTAATTCTTGTGCTTTGACCCCCATATCAGTAGGAACACAGAGAGCACTTCAAGAAAATATCACAATAGATCTTAAAACTCCATTTTTAGATGCATCTCAGAGCGAATCAATCCTAGCTAAATATGAACAAACATACCCACTAGAAGATTCTGACATAGAAAACAGTATGGATGATTTATATTCCGACTCAGAAACTTCAATTAATGAAAATATGGATGATATCGAAACGAAACCTCTCAATTTGATAGACAAGTCCTCAAAAAATAAGGAATATGAATATAATCCATTTATTTTACATGATGATGGAGAAGAATCTAACTTTCCCAAGCAATTTAATGAAAATATTCCACAAACGTTTGAAGATACTGACCAGAATATTGTTAAAGTGATCAAGGTTAATAAAGGAGATAATAAACCAAAAAAAAAGAAAACTAAAAAGAAGACCACGAAGGTAGAAGTGTTGGCAGATGTTGTTTTGTCGGATATTTCTATCTCAGCCAAACAGAATGAAGCTACTCTAGCTAGTCTCTCAAGAAATAATTTCCCCGTAAAAAAGAATAACAAGCTGGAGAATTTTGACTTTGATAAACCCAGTTTAGTTGATACAAGAGATGATGGAAAGGAAGAATTGGAACAGTTAAGGACTAAATTTGCTAGTCAACTGGTAACAAATGACAACCTCAATAATGAAACAGATGATGTCGTTGTTATAAAGAAAAAAAAAAAGAAGACTAAGAAATGAAAAGACCTACCGTATTACTGTAACATGATTACTAAAAGTTATATGTACATGTTTTCTATATAGCGGTATTTATTACTCTGCATTTTGTATTTAGTATTTTGGCGTTTTGTTCAAAAAACAATAACCCAAAATAAAATCTAATAAACACGGAAATGTTCAAAAGTTGAGCGTTAAAATAAAAAAGACTGTAGCTGTATGTTGCAGATTTATTGAACTTCATGAAGCTCAGAATGTTTAGATATTGATTGGACATGTCATTTAAAGCCACAATAGGAGATCCTGAAAAGCATAATCTCTGGTTTAGAGTTATTCATGCATTATCTTCTATCCACGAAACAACTAAAATTACTATTACACCTACCGAACTAATAGTGTGGTCTATAAATGGCACAGATACAACGTTGTGTCAGGTGAGATTTGCTAAGATATTTTTTGATGAGTATGTATTCAAACCTTATGATATAGTTTTCGGTGAGAACGGTATTCAAATAGCGACGGATCAACAAGGGAATGCCCAAAAATTGTATTCCCTTCAAATCAATGGTAAGCATTTGAGTACTATCTCAAAAAAGGGAGATAATGACACAGTGAATAAGTTTATACTGTCCATCAATAATAGTACAACATGTCCTGAGTATTTAGTAAATCGTTTACTCATTCATGTGGAATTGGATTCTCTGGTAAATAAAGATTTCAGCCCTCAATTCGAACCTATACAATATGATCCTATCATTATTAACCTACGATATAAAAAAAAGTTCTTATCAATATTTGGTGGTAATCATGCTGAAGGTGGTATATTAGATCCAACATTGTTATCGATATTTTCAAAAACAGAGAAAGAGTTATCTACAGCATTGTTTGGTGAAGCTATCAATTCGGATCCTAAAGATTACACTGATTTGACATTAGCCGATGAAATTAACTACTTTAGTTGTAATCAGATACTATTGAGAAATTTCTTAGAAAATTGTAATATTAATGTTACAGAGGAGGTAAAATTAGAGATAAACTCTCAGAACTTGATAATTACAGCGTTTACTAAGGCTATTTATGGTAGTAACAATGATATTTTACGGAATACTATTAGTATGAGTAATAGCATTACAACAGCAGACTTGGATCACTTTTGCTTATTTGACACAACCTCATCAGCAACTACAAGACCAAGCGGAAGAAAAAAGAGAAGGGAACCTAAAAAGAAAATCGTGTTCAAACTTAAGGATTTTAAAAATTTTGTTGGAATATGCAATTCCTCTAAAGGGACTAGTGATCTGGAAGAAAGTATACGGATCTGGTTTTGTCGTTCTGGAGATCCTATTTTTATGGAAATGGAAAAAAAGGATGTTAAATTGGAATTAGTTGAGGTTACTGATAGCAACCAATTGAGTGTGCAAGTATCTGAGGTTGAAAAAATGCCAAAAGCCCAGGTAGATCTACCAGTAGATGCAGATCTTCCAAAAAATGAAAACATGTATTTTGCATCAACCTCTCAGTTGAAAAGACCAAATACAGATATGAATGAACCTTACAGTGTATTAAAGCAAGTTAGAATGAGTCCACTGAAAGATCCAAGCAGACAACCGATTTCATCCAATGTAAAGACTGGTGTAAAAAAGTCTCTTTCTATGAAAAGTCTTTTTGTACAAGAATCACAGGATAGTATTACGACAAGTACGGTTGTGCCTGTAGATACAATTCACGGAGATGCTGTTTTCAAAGAACCGTATCATGTTGAACAATCACTGGGTGATGTTAGTCATTTTGGTCAATCCACATCAATAGCTCCACCTACATTCTCACAGGAAATGAGAATAAATAACAAGACTGTAGTTCAACCAGCACAGAGAAGTTCTACTATTGTCCAGTGGGGAAACAGGAAAGACAGGAAAGGTATTGATTACCAGCCTAAAGTTTCAACTTCACCTGAGAAATCTTCAGAAACTGAGAACACTAAAACTACTGAACAAGCTGAAAATGGTGAAAATGGTGAAAATGGTGAATTTCTCGGTTTTGGACCAACTCAACTTGTCAAACCTAAGGGATTATTTGATATGGATTAAATGGAGATGTTAATTCATATGATCTCAATTTTCGTACTAAGTGATTGATTAAATTTTCAATTTGTTATGAAGAGGATTCGACATGAAAGAGATGCCCATTAATAATACCTGTCTAAATGATTAAACAAACCTTAACGGGAGAATAATTTGGACTCAAATAATTAATGGAACCTAATAATAGTTACACAAATAAGAACATAAATGATTCTTCAAGTAACTTACCTAAGCCTACCTATTCCGGAACTTTATCTTATGGAAGTAATACCTTAATAAATTTTAATCAGCAGCAAGCAACTCAACCAATAATTCCTCCTGCTCCAGGACCTACCCCACCTCAATTTTATTATGGGCAGAATTATCCAGGTATGACAGCAATGCAACCTGTCGCGAACCCTGTGCCTTACACTTATCCAATGAACATGTATTCTACATCAGGAATACCCTTTGAAAATGGTACATATCATCAAATAAATCCCTACCAGTTTGATCAAAGACCCCAATATCCAATTAATAACAATAATGATTATAATAGCACAAATAACATGGTTAGCTCACGTTATATGAATCAACTTAATAAACAAACTAGTAATGGTGAACAATCCGCACCAGTAAGTTACGAGGATATTATTCCGTATAAGGATAAGAACTCTCCGGCGAATAGAAATGCATTTGAAAATAGTCACAGTTCAAGTTATTTTAATAACTCAGAAAATAACTCGACGAAAACAGGGCCCGCCGATGATGCTGTAAATGTTCAGGGAATTGAGGAAACTAAATCCGTAGCGAAAAGGAATAGAGATACATTTTACAGTGATGAAAGTGAGGATGAAGCTAATCTATTACTTAAGAAGAAGAAAGCTACTGATGGTAGTCCTATAAAAGTTCCTGGTACTTCTATAACTTTAGAGTCAGAAGAGGATATTCAAAGGTGGAGAGAAGAACGTAAGAAGATGTGGCTCTTGAAAATCTCCAATAATAAAATGGTACATAGAGAGAATTTGGGTTTCAAAGAAGAAGATATTCGTAAAAGTGTAATTAGGGAGTCTAAAAAAGAAATTCAGTTTATCAGAAATATTCAGAATCAAGTGAATAGAGAAAGAACAAATTCCAACCTCAATTTAAAGATGGTAAAGAGAAAGATGGCAGATGATAATATGAAACTACTAGGCTTTATTAAGGAGCTTGGGGATGCAAATTTGTTGGAATATAAGCTAACTGAAGAAGAGAAAGAAAGTCTGTTTGGCAAAATTGATAAACAAAATTACAATAGACAAGTTAATAGGAACGATTATAAAAATAGAAGAACGTATACAAACAAGAAGCATGCAAATTCTATGAATAAACCCAGTTAAGTTCAACTTTTGGGTATGAAGCAACTTGTAACAGCAGCCCCAATGAATGATCCGATTAATAGCCCTGTGAAGAATTGAGGGTCTTCTTTAGTTTTTTCCCCCTTCTGTATACTCGAGATAATTCGTCTTAGATTAAAAGACTTTTTTTCTCTTTTTTGTTGTTTTGTAACTCTTCTGGGCTTTGAAGCTAATACTTTATGTTCCGTATTTGGGTTTTTTACAGCGTTAACCTTAGAGACAGAGTTTTTGGGCACGCTTAATTTATTCTCATTTTTAACAGTTTGAGGAGTCCCTTCCAAAGGCAATGTATTTTTACTTGAATTTGAAGTATTTAGGATCTTCGTGGTTATTTCTTTGGTATCAATTTCTTTTTTGGAGTCCTTGATTTTACCTTCAACCGATGATTTGGTTTCATTTACGGATATTTCGATGCTGTCTTGGTTATTTTCAGGTGATGCTCTGCTATTGCTGTTACATTTTGAAATATCATCCGCTTTTGTATCATCTTTTTGATATTTTAAATTTATCTCACAATCTGATGTTGTCGTTGTAGATAATATATTATTCGTATTTTTGTTTTTCTTTCTACTTTCTGTCATATTTATGTGCATTGTTTTTGCAGTGTCGCTTATGAATATATGAAAGATGATTCAAAGATCTGATGATTACATTTATTACTGAGTTTATATATGCTTGGATGTGTTTTTATGATGTATAGAGTATATCACCTTTAATTATATAGGCATTTCCTTGATTTGTATGGAATGTACCAAAGATGTTTCAGGTGTGTCACAAATTCTCGATGAAAACTAGCTCAATCCATAGACCCAAACGTAATTTTACCTAATGGCCAATGGCTATAGTATATACTTATCTTGCTGAGGAGGATATATAATCTACAAGAAGGGAAAACATCAAGAATGAGAAAGATGAAGATTATGCTCAACAAACTATACACTCACTTTTAGAATCTGACTGGGGAGCGGACTTATTTTTTTTGATGGGCTTCTCAGAAATCCTTTTCTTAGCATGTGTATTATAGGGTCTGCATTCTGAGTTTTTGTCAGCTATATTCGAAGCATCTTTGTTCTGTGCCCGACTTCTTTGTTTTTCCGCTGTATGCACGAGTTGAGAGGAAGGTTTTTTTTTTGTATGCTTAATGGGCAATTTTTGTTTAGTGATAGAGTTGTTTCTTTCCTCCTCTTCTTGTAATTGCCTCGCTAATGCTTCATCGGTATCGATTTGCTGAGTTCTGTTCTCATCTTGCATAATGTTTTGATAATCATCAAGATCTTCCGTTAACACGAAGTCACCATCATAAAAGTCATCTTGTGATCCGTTAACAGAACCAATACGCTCCCAAACTACATTAGAACAATTTTTGTAACCCAGATCGGTAACCAGTGCATAAAGTTCGTTGCCATAAGAGAGCAAAGTGGAGAAATGGTCATTTCTAAAAAAAATTACGAAAGTTCCGGACTGGATATTTTCCCGCAGAGAACGTAATCCAGCCGGTGTCAATTGTGTGGGTGATTCTCTCAAAAATTCTACTAAATACAAACCATCCATTTCTTGCTGTTCTTTCTCGTCCGACTCTTTGTTGTTGGAAGAAACTTCGCCCAACTCTATTAGCAGCCTTTGAGCTTCCTCATAGGAAAAATCAGACAGCCTTTCTACTAGTTCAGGCTCATCTTGATCATCCATGACCCAACCATGAACGATTCCTATGTTAAATAATCTGAAGACAGACATTTCCTTATTATCATCAAAGAATCCATTGAATTTAGGATTAATATTAAGACCTGTATGCAGTTGCGGTAACAATTTGAGTAAGTCATCTTTATCAGAAGAGTTTCCGTTTGGGATTTCTAAGGCAATCTCAGCCAGACTGTGTAACAGCTCATCCAATGAAATTGAATTGTTGGTTTTTACTAATTCACGTAAATTAGTAGTGATAGTCTCGTACTCAGGAGACAACAGTAAAACATTGGTTAATGCTACGAGGGCACAGGGACCATTCTCATTTTGTAATATTATTTTCTTACGTACACCACTTAATTTCAAATCCTTGGTATCGAAATTTAGGGACATTAGTTATTATCTTATATAAACTAACATAAATTTTAGAAATGATACGTTTGATGTAATATGACGTCCTGGTCTTATAGCGGTCGGGCTTTAAGGCAGTGCCAGTTTGCAAGCTGACTTCACGGTTCCCCTTTTTAGATGAAAATTTTAGACCGTTAAGAAATTGTAGAGGGTAAAGAAGTTCTATAGGGGAAGACCAAAAGAATTTTACATGTAAAAACGCACTAGAAATCTCAAGGGACCAGTGAGACTTTTACTGATAAAAAGCCAAATTAATACATAGAAATGAAACAAAGACTGTATAAAATAAAGATAGAACTTGAAACTTAAACAAAGAAAGTAAAAAAAAGAGTAGATTTCACGATGTGGGTGATAGAGAGAAAGAGAGAAAGAGAGGAAGGGGATTGACCGCAAGTGAATACTATTCTAATAACTTATAATTGATCGAGAGAATAAGAATCGACGCAGAAAAGAAAGGATAAACAGTAGTCGATGGATAGAAACTTGTAAATAGTATATTTTCGAAATAAGAATGAAACTGAAAGATATTCTTTAAAAAAGGATTAAGATGGCACAATAAAGACAGAGATCTTGTACTTGCATGAAAACTATTTTAGGGTATATTTCTTTCCGGGATTTCATTTTGTTTTTGTTTTATAGTTTTGAAAACTAGTGGAATTTTTGTTACTTCTGTCGCAGGATAGAAGCTTAAAAAACAAACGTTTTGAATCCAGTTATTCCAAGTCACTCTTTACTAGTATTAAATGACAGTCCGGTTTGTTTCTGTAATTCTCCTCATTGTAATATTTTCAGTCTTAGAAAACTTACTCCTATTACTTTTGTAATTTTGCTAAACTATCAAGAAGACTTTGAACTTTGTTTCCATTATTCTCTTCTTGATGTTCTTGTTGTCCTGATGTTGACTGCTGGGCAGATTGAGCTGGATAACCATTCCCAGCATTAGAATTGAAGCCACCAATATGGGCCATACCCTGTGGGGGTGGTGTAGGAGATCCAGCATTCCCCTTATTTTGGCCAGGTTGCATGGATTGAATCATTCCAATCAATTGGTCGTGGATATACTGTTGTTGCTGTGGCTGCTGTTGATGTTGAGGTTGAGCTGCCGACAACAATTGGGATACAACGTTAGGTGGTAGGTTTTGAATAGCTGAGAGTAGTTGTTGCTGATCCATTTGACCTGCACCTCCGTAAATACCAGGTTGAGCTGCTCCTGTTTGTGTAGCACCAATAGGTGCGGAGTTGCTTGGATAACTTTGATTCATTGGAGGTTGAACAGATGAGTTCATTGATACACTACCTTGATAACGTCCATATCCCCCCATTTGGCCATAACCTTGATCTTGAGGAGGCATTCCACCGTATCCTTGTGGAGCGTTCATATAATTAGTTTGTTGTGGCATTGGTTGTGGCATACCATAATTAGAATAATATCCAGGCTGTACTGGAGTATTATTGTATGGACCAGATATTGGTTGAGCTCCAGGGTTGGAGTTGTTGTTATAAAGTTGGGCAGGGCCAGATGGTGCCATGCCTCCCACTCTTCTTGTTTTCAAGTTGTTGAATATTGCTACAGCGTCATCACAAGAGACACTGGCGTATTCATCATATTTAGTTTCACCACGGTAACCTTTATAAAATGTCTGGACATCTACATTGTGTGTTTTGTTGATTAAAATAACCCCCCAGACTCCGTCATAGGCGGCATCGTTGATCATCTTAGCCAATTCCATACGTGGCTTTAAAAAGATCATATCAGTTTCCAAATCTGTTCCCCGTCTAAATCTATGAAACACTTCGTTAGCATAGGATCTATCAGCAGTCCTTTTCACATAAATTAAACACGAAGGAATATGTCTCTTGGCCTTTTTCAAGGCATTGACTTCATCATTGTACATGTCAGCTCTATCATCTCCTAAAGTTTGGAATGGACGTTTTGCAGAAGAAATGTAGGTAGAACTACTATTTGTTCCGTGATCACCATGATCGAATTGTGGTCTTGTATTGGAACTTGAGATTTCGAGAATTAGTTTTTTGTTGAAATTGATCTCGGAAGATTCCAACTCTATTGCATTTCTAACACTTTGTGGATTGTCGTATTGAATGAACCCAAAGGCATTTTTAATGTTAATTTGTAAAATATGACCGTAGGGGGAGAAAATCCTGAACAAGTCCTCCTTGGAAACATTTTTCAATGGCAAATTTCCAATGAACAATCTTGATTTTGGTGGGATGTTATGCAATTCAGTGATTTTATTTTCGCCACGTAAATACTGCGCGTATCTCTCACGTTCGCTTGGAGTCATAGGACTAGCCATGTCGGGTCTTGGAAATAACCTTCGCTTATCGCTTGAGTCGGTTTGGATATTGCCGTTGTTGTAGCCATCTCCCGAGGGTGGTATATTGCTGTTACTATTGCTGTCTGTGGAACTATTAATTGCGGAGGAAGAAGAAGTAATACTTTTAGTATTCATAGGAGCTGAACCAGCGGACAAGTCGTTATTTGATGGCAGTGTAAACTTCTGTGCTGACGGCATCAGGGTGTCGTCATTTGAATTTAACAAATTTACAATTGCCGCTATCTTATCCTTTTTCGAGAGGTCTTTGAACTCTTGCATGTGAAGTAAACCAGATTCGAGAATGTAGTGCAACTGTCTTTTCAAGAGTTCGTCATCGCGTTCTTGCTGGCGTTGTTCGTTTTCTAACTCGTCCTCTTCATTTGAGGCTTCCTCTTCGGAGACGTTCTTTCCGTCTTCCGAACCGTCGACCTCATCTGATTCGTTGTCCTCGCTGCTTTCCTTTTCGTCCCCTATGCTGTTGTCTTCTTCTTGTTCATTTGCAGAATCCTCACGTGCTATTTCCGCTAAGTCTTCTTCTTCGTTCATTTGGTCTACGTTCTGCTGTGCTTCATTCTCCTCGTCTTCTTCGTGTTCCTCTTCTTCTATATCCTCCTCTTCGTGCACTTCATCCTGGGCCTCTTCGCGGGTCTCTTCCAGCGACTCCTCCTCGTCTATCAGGCCCACTTGCTCAGTATTCTTGTCACTGAGCTCGTCTGAAGAGCGGTCATCATTGGCGTCGTCGTCGTCGCCGTTATCGTTGTTGTTGTTGTTGTTGTGGTCATCGTCGTAGTTGAAGCCGTCGTCTGTGTCCTCACTGGTGTTGTTGGTGTCTAGTTCTGCCGACTGCACGTCGTTTGAGCATTCCTTGATTTGATCGGACATCTAGGTTTTCCGATTGCTGTGATATGTGTATGTGTCGAGATTTAGTTTCCCTGGTGCACAGATCTGAAATCTCGTAGCTACTTGGGGGGTGGGTTTAATAAAGAAAAGAGGCAAAAATAATAAAATAAAGGCCTATAAGCGATTCTAATCTATATAAATAAAACAAAGATGTGGGCCGGTGACACTCTGTATACCAAGGTTGTTGTTCTGCACAGCGCGAGGAAGAAGGATAACAGAAGCCAGACGATCTTTCTTCAGTTTGCGCTGTGTAATTTTCGCCTCTTGTCTTCATCTTTTTGTCCTTTATATACAAATTCTAAAAATTTTTCTCTTCCTTCAAACGGGAAAAAATCCGTTCACACGACCCTTAAAATTTTGTTGTCAAGATTTTTGCAAAAAAGAAGAAAACAAAAACGGCGTTTCACAACACGTGGCAGACTTACACGTGACGGCCGTGTCTGACATATTACTATGCAAGTACATGCTGTATTGAGTATGTATTGTGCGTGTATACATATATATATAGATATAGGGCTGGATAGGGATCGTCCATTGCTGCGAATGCAGGTGCCTCGGCTGCGAGGACGGCAGTGTGTGTGTCGTTATGCATAGGCGCCGTCAAGCACCCTTCAATGGCGTGAGCGGTTTGGAACCAACAGGCAGCAGGCCTGTTCATCGTATCATAGAGTTTCCGTGCTTTGGACGCTGTTTCTCGAGCTCCTGCTCGCACTCCTCCTTCTTGAACGTGTCGGAATCCAAGGTGTGGGCGGGACACGGTAGTATCGAGCCCAGTCCGACGCTGGTGAAGGCGATCAAGAACGTCGTGAAGTAGAGGTTGTCTAGTATCTTGTTTCTGCTAACCCTCCTGAACCAAAACATTGTGTGTGTGCGCTAGAGTGCTGACGCGATACCTCGTGGAGAGTGTTGTGTGTGTGTGTATGTATAAGTGTGTGTATGAACGATTAGGTGCACCGACAGTGTCTTGCATTGGGGGAGGAGGAATGTATTTGATTACTCGCCGTAAGTTTGCTGCATGGGGACCCGCTGTTTCTTCTGATGCGATTGTGGTCTTTTCCCTTCGCTGTGTGGTTCGATATGTCCAGCCAATCACAACCGAGCATTGCCACCATGCCACGGCACGTGAGCCTCACGTGAGCCTCGGCCCGTCATTCCGTACGTG
>JAJMDR010000060.1:0-51926 GCA_030573655.1 Cylindricascospora bacillispora | reverse complement strand
GAATGAGAGATGGGGCATTGGAGGTTTTAGTTCCATATACAGATGAAACAACTCTATCGATACTCGATATTTTATTTTCAATTACAGATTCTTTCCATGCCGGAGGTGCAGAAAGCACTAGGCCAGTAAGAATAGAAAGTGAGAAAACGGCTCTCTTCATTGCGACTGGGATGTTTCGATGTGTGCTGTAGTAGTAGTAGATGTTAAGTGACTGCCAATATGAATTCACAAAAATTTAGTTGGCTTTATATACGTTGAGGAATCGATGATTATTAGCTGCTATGTATTAACTTTACACCCCATTCTTGGACATTCCTGCAAACAAGGCTGAATGGAATGGGCAATCATAATATTGTCTTGGCTGTTGGAAGTGTTTAGGGATCGAATCATCCATCAATCGATTTACTCAGATGTACGGCCAAATTAGGGAATACAACTAATGTGGAAATGAACAACTAATGTGGAAATGTTACTGTTTTCTCTGGATGTTTCATATATAAGAGGATTAAGTAATTTAATGCGGACATACGTAAATCCTTGTACTACGTGATTTCTTAGGACGGATTTTTATATGCTCATCAACAAAGTATTTACACTGTCAATAGATATTCCTCACAAGCTAAAAGAAGAAACAGGTCCATAAGGGCAAGCAAACTGCAATGTCGGGCTAATCGTGGCAAAATGCTTTAGGAGTGTTTTCTTGAAATATTACCATGAAAACTTGATTTTATGATACACCTTCATAGAAAGGTGCGAAAACAAAGGACCACATGGTCTCATTACCAGCGCCTTTAGCAATGCAAATTCAATTGGTGTTTATTAACTGACTAATTAATTACATTGTATTGCTCCTGAAATATTTATAGCTTGTACCCAAAAGTTAGGATTTCGTCTTTCAGACAAACAATAGTGTTTCAGAATATTTCAATGAACTGGTAAATTTCAACCCATATTGGTAAGAAAGCAGTATAATGGTCGTGTCAAAGTTGAGTTGAGGGGTGGGCACACAGAGCTACAACTCGGTCAATTGTTTCATGTGTCGCATCTTATTCAGATACAAAGTAGTAGAACTACCAAGAATGGTAAACATTGAATTTCAGAAGACGAAAATATAAGAGTAGGTATAATATATACATATGCTTAAAAAGGTGAAATTTCTTTTTACCAATCCCGCTCAGACTAAGTAGGTAAAGGAGATATACATGCGACACTTTAGCCTACTTGAGGTCTCATATAGCGGGTATAGCTAGTCAATGCACACACCGTAACCTCTACATATCATGTTAAGAACAAATCTTGGCATAACTTTTACAAACGTTCCGCAGCGAAAGAAGGTAATTGCGGCTTGGAATTATGAGATGTCTTTAACGTAGTTCCAACTTAACGACTAAATAGCAAGAATAAATAAGACGAGAAATACCCAACGAGGAATTGCACGAATCGTATGACAAGATTGATATTTTCGGATTTCCAGTAATTTAGTATGACTCCATGGCCAAGCTGGTTAAGGCGTGCGACTGTTAATCGCAAGATCGAGAGTTCGATCCTCTCTGGGGTCGTCATATTTTTTTCTAATTTTTTTTCCACCTCGAAGGTAATATAGGGGACTTAGCTTATTCATTATTCAGTTCTTGGATAATTGAAGCTTGTCACCTAGCTATTATTATCGGATCACTCACAGTTGTTCAACTGTAATGTTTTCCGAGTTCCCCGAAACAAGGCATGAATGTATGCCTCACAATGTTCATGAATTTAGTACACCACATCCTAGACTTGTACTACGAATTGCACTGAACCTCAAATATCTGATCGACAACTTAATCCCATATGCTATTGACGAAGACCTTATTATATGTGACCACTCACCAGTTCTTACAGACAAAGTGATTAAGTTGGCTAAAGAAGCCTGTGGTGGTGACCAAAAGGATTCCTCCAGTTACATGAAATACCAATCTGTTATCATTTTCGCTTTGTTGAAGATCTCATCTTGGTATGATCAACAAGCTTTGCAGAAAATTCATAAGGAAGAGTTATATCATCGCAGAGCCATTACTGCTTTACAGTTATCTAAAATTATCATTGAACAAGAAGAAAGTACTAATTTAAGATATCTATTTATTGAGGTTTTATTACGTAGATTCGTTATAAATGAAAATGATGAAGACTCTGAGCCAACCAATGCGTTGGAATTAGCTGTAGATTTACACAGCACTATTGTCATTGCATCAAGTGGTTTCCAAAGGTGTTTAACATGGCTATGGAGAGGCTGGATAATCCAAGATGACAACGATCCAACAAAATTTGTATTTAAAACAGACCTTATCTCGTCTTCTTGGTCAAAACACTTCGATCCACGGAGAATTAAAACACCAATGTATCAAAACATGCTACAATTATTTTTTTCAATAGTGTATTTGATTCTTTATACATTTGTAGTGAATGGTAAATGGTCAACTAATATTCAGCCAATTGGTTCGATAGAGTATGTTTTTTATGTATACACTTTGGGATATGCAATTGACGAAATTTTCAAGTTTTATTATATTGGTTTGGCTTATCTTTCGTTTTGGAATGTTTTCAACGATTCTTTATATGGCATCGTATTAACATCCATAGTTTTCCGATTCTTGGGGGTATTGCCGATTAAAACAAAACATTCCCCGGAATATTGGGATAAAATATCATACAGAATAATGTCTTGTGCTGCTCCATTTGTTTGGTCACGATTGTTATTATATCTAGAATCACAGAGATTTGTCGGTGTATTGTTAGTGGTGTTGAAGCATATGATGACCGAATCCATTGTGTTCTTCTTCTTACTGCTATTAGTTATGGTTGGATTTCTACAAGGATTTCTAGGTTTGGATTCATCTGATGGTAAAAGGGACCCCTCTTTGCCAATATTTGAAAATTTAATAATTACAGTAATGAGTTTAGGAAGTTTCGATGTTTTTGATGAATTCGCACCGCCATACGCTGAAATATTGTATTATGGGTACTCTTTCATTGTTACTGTATTATTAATGAACATTTTGATTGCAGTTTATGCCAATGCGTATGACCATGTTATTAATAATGCCTCAGATGAGTACATGGCTCTCATGGCACAAAAAACGCTGAGATATATCAGGGCGCCAGATGAGGATGTTTATGTCCCACCCTTCAACGTTATTGAAATATTGTTTGCTCCTGTGAAGAGACTTCTTGGAAATACGAGGATTAGTAAAGACATGACTTATTCTATCACGCTGCTAATTTATTCTCCTGTATTATTGGTCACATCTATAAAAGAGATTCGTGAATCAAAAAGAATACAATATAACAGAAGAAATAAATTAGACGATGATGCCAATGAAATCGACACACCATGGGATCTTACAGATGGTTACTATGGTGACGATGATACTTTATTGTCTGGAGATCTGAATTCAGGATATAGAGCAACAAAACTAAAAAATTACAAGTCACTTAAATTACAAGCTGAAGCAGAAAGTTCTGATAAATCCTTTAGCGTGCCTAAAGAATGGTATGTTGAAATATCGAATATTTCTGGGGAATCGAAAATCGAAGATAATGAATCGGGAACAAAAAGACTAGAGGCAAAGATTGATACCTTGAATGAAACCGTTAAGCAATTAACTGAAATCATTAAAGAATTAAAAAGGTGAGCACAATTGACAGTTAAAAACAATTTTTCATCCTATATGAATTTTTTTTCCTTTTTATATTTAGTTCCCCCTCATATATATTATGTATATCCATCACCAAAAAAGATATATACATATAAACAGTTATATATATATATATATATATATGATATAGCAAAGAGAATACTGGGCAGGCACATTGGTACCAAAACCCAAATAAAAATATACCCAACTTAGTCAAACATGTATTAGTTACTCTCAACAGCTACAGGCTCCTGCAGCTGATGAACTTCCATTAGCAGCAGTTAAATCTACATTATTGTTATTATTTGTGCCAGTTGCATTATTCTCTCCATTAGTAATAGATTCTTGAGATTTTAGAGGTATTTTCTCGCCAATTGCCAAGAATACATCATTAACGTTATCCCCAGACTTAGCGCTTGTTTCAAAAAATAGCAAACCTTCTTCTTCTGCTAATTTTAAACCTTCTTCCCTAGCAACCTTTCTTTCTTCACCACTGTCTAAAAGATCAGTCTTATTACCAACCAATGCGATTATAATCCCCTTAGAGGCTTGTTCCTTTAACTCTTTAACCCAATGACGACCTTTTATAAAAGACTGGGGTTTCGTAACATCATATACAACTAGTGCAGCTTGTGCATTTCTATAATACATTGGTGCCAGAGATGCAAACCTTTCTTGTCCTGCTGTATCCCAGATTTCGAATTTAATCACTGTATCATTTATTGTCACACGTTGTGTCAAGAAAGCAGCACCTATAGTAGGCTCCTTATTTTCTGCAAAATCGTTAGATACAAATCTCAATACGATAGATGACTTCCCCACGGCGGCCTCACCTAGCAGCACTAACTTCAAAGAAGTTATTGAATTATTCATTTCAAAAGTATCCTTCTTCTGTAATTCAAAAATAAAAAATAAAAAAACGACAACTGAAACAGCAGTACTATTCAAAAACTCTCCTAACAATACAAATTAATCAGCAACTTATTGACAGGCCCTACTCACCGTCCGATTATCCTAACCTTCAATGTCTTTTAACGATTAACTACTCATTTTAACTTTAAAGGCTTTGTTTGAATTTTAAGAATCTTAAAATAAAGAACGTAACAAATACATACACGTGCGTTTATAAAACATAAGAGCAGATCTATCACTACTATTAACAATACAAAAGGTATTTAGACTTGGAAGCGCTCAGAGTTTTGGTTTTGGAGGTGTCGAGGCCTCTAGATTGAACTTCAGTTCCTTGTTTGGAGGTACGTCTTGCGATCCCTCGCCGAAAAACACCACGGTTACAGTCAGATCATCTCTGTATTTTCTACTTTTTGGTGATGGGATGCTTAGCAAAGTAGCAACATATTCTTTCTTGCCACCAGCACTTAATGCATTACGCACCAAGTGTGTTGCAACGTTGGAATCTTCCAAAAGGTATTCTGGATCATTGGTATCTTTGCTGCTTGATGATCTTTTATACCTAAAGGCCGGTCTTTGGGATTCTTTGTCCAACGAGCTATCAATGACTTTGGGCAACTTCCCTTGTTTAAACATCGTATTTTTTGGAAGATCCATGTATTTTTCCATCCATCTCACCACCAACCCAGCAATTTCGTCATTGGATAATAATTCAAACAACCCATCGGAAGCCATTACCATAAATTTTACTTTCGAATCTATCTTCGTCGTGGTAATCTCGGGCTTTGCTGTTACATAAGGCGGCGTCAGGAAGTTTTTAGGTTCCTTTCTGAAATATAACTTAATATGGTCTGGCAATTCACTAAAGGTCTTGCCATTTATTTCTTTAATTTTGTATCTGTAGTCACCAAAGGCTCTGGAAGGTTGTAAGGAGCCTAAGATGCGCCCTCTAGTGATCACATTAGGTTCATCTGGATGTTCATTACGAATCCTGGCAACTTCTGATTGGTTATCACCAGTTTGGTCTGTGGATAGAGACTTAACCCTCCATTGGCCATCATTGTCAATATATCCAACCAGGGTTCTTGAATCACCAGTGACGGCAACCTTTAGTGTTGAAGTTAAAGAGTTATAAACATTCAACAGAGCACAGGAACCTGAGATGGCAGGTAAGGCATTTCGCAAATTTTCGTTATTGGGAGACTCAAATAATTGTTCAATAGATTTCCAAACAATATGGTTATCCAAGTTTAGAAATCCTTTCTCGATGGCTTGATCAAACAAAGAGTTCCCATCACCCTTGAAGATATCTCTATTACCCTGATAAACTTGGGCTAATTCATGGCAAACATACTTAATGATTTCGTTTTTCAACTGCATTGAAGTGTAAGGACCTCCGTGTCCATCAAATACGCCGAAGAAGCACAGATCATTGAAAGATTCTCCGTTATTGCTGGTCTTGGTGACATCGTCCGGTATAGTTACAATTTGTTCTACATGATTATCCTCAATAGGGTTGTTGGAGGGCAACTGGGATACGTCGTATCTAATAATACCATTACCTCTCTCCACGATGTAACTTACTTGGGACGAGCGTAATTTCTCATCCACTTGCCAATCATCCAATATACCTTGATCGCGCATTGTACTGTGACTGCTAACCGTGGAATAATCACTTATTGAATCCAAATGAACCCGTTGGTCCTTATTCAAAGATAGATACGAATAGAGCAACACGCCACTACTAATCAGTGTCAAATGCCAATTTTGCAACATCCACTGTGATGCAGTTGAAGAGTTTGTGAGTTTAATGGAATTAAAAAATTGCTTCCTCTTGAGATGATAGGGTCTAACAGCGCCTTTAACATCCGCTAACCGGCTTCTTTGGCCTGAAAATCTTCCAACAACAGCGGTTCTTCTGATCGCCACAGTTTTGAGCAACGATGACATAACTGGGGCTGCACTCCTCTCTCTGATACACCTGAGAATGTTCTGGGACTTAGGAGTCGACGTTCCAAAGGCCTCTGGATTTAGTGGATATTTGTTTTTGATCAATTAGGATTTAACAAAATCGAAAAGCCCACTTTGGCCTGCAAGAGAAGAGGGAACGGAACACAAGAAAGTGATGGGAGAGGTCAGGTCCAATACTTGGCAAGTGGCCTGAACTCCAGTCTAGAGGCGGCCTGCCTTTCATTTCTACAGAGAGTGCGTTTTCTGTCGTTTTCAAAAGATAACGGACCACGCACTCAATGGAAAGGCCGATTGGCTGCTTAAGGTTGTGGAACTATAGCATGCTGCATATTTTTGTCATGTATGACAGACGGACACGAACCATGGTTAACGTATATCTAGCAGGTGTCTGTCTGCTAGTAGAATAATTGATATTTCATGTTTGCTGTGGGTCGGTCGGTCGGTCGGTCCCACTCTTTTGGACATCCACACCTCGGAACTGACGAACAACAGACACACCTCAAGTGGTACTGGAACATCCCCCAATGATCCCAGAAGCAGCAATTAATATATATGTGTTTGTGGAAACCTGTGCAGTGTCAGGTAGTGGGTCCTTGTAGTGTGTGCGGCGCTACCAATGCATTTTTGATGATTTTAACATTTGATGCGAAAAATTTTTTTATTCACTATTGAAGATTGCCCAATGTCAGTTTGGCAATGAGTTTAAGAAGTTGGATTGACAGAGTAGTTGGATAGACTGAGAGCAAGGGATAATCCAGGCAGGAAGCTGTACGTTAATCTGAGAAACAAGTGTGAAAAAACAGAAAATGCCACCAAAAAGAAATCAGCAGCAGGCAAGCAAAAAGAAGGACAATGTCGATAAGACGTTTGGTATGAAGAACAAGAATCGTTCTACCAAGGTCCAGAAATATATCAAGCAAGTCCAGAGCCAGGCAGACCCTAAGAAGGAGGAGATGCGTCTCAAGAAGCTAGAAGAGAAGAAGAGAAAGGAGGCTGCGGAGGCGGAAAAAAGAGCACTATTTAACAATGTCATCGACCAGAAAGTCAGAGCTGGTGTGGACCCCAAGACTGTTTTGTGTGCGTTGTTTAAAATGGGTAATTGTAACAAAGGTGCCAAGTGTAAGTTTTCTCACGATTTGAACGTTGGTAGAAGAGTGGAAAAGAAGGATTTATATCAAGACACGAGAAGAGAAAAGGAACAAGACAGTATGGACACATGGGACGAAGAGAAATTGAGAAGTGTCATTCTGTCGAAGCATGGTAATCCAAAGACCACCACTGATAAAGTATGTAAGTACTTCATTGAAGCAGTGGAGAACGGTAAATACGGTTGGTTCTGGGTTTGTCCTAACGGTGGTGACAAGTGTTTCTACAGACACTCGCTGCCTGAAGGTTTTGTTCTAAAGACTAAGGAACAGAAAAGACTGGAACGCGAAGCTCTTGATAATCAACCAAAGATCACACTGGAAGAGTTTATAGAGACAGAAAGAGATAAGTTGGATAAATCACATCTAACACCAATCACAATGGAGAACTTCGCTAAATGGAAGATAGACCATGTAACAAAGAGAGTCAACGAGGAAAATAAGATCAAGAAGAAGTTATCCGGTCGTGAAGTATTGCAAAAATTATTGTCAGAAAACAAATCATTCACTGGCGACAACGAAGCAACAGAGTCTACAGAGGGTTCTGCATGGGATTTGTCTGAATTCACAAAGGCATTGAAGGAACAAGAAAATAAAGATGCTCAAGATATCAAGGATTACGGTGATGGTTCAAATCCAACTTTTGAAATCATAAAATCCCAGTCTATTACCTCAGCATAACTCTAAGTACATCTGTACTCCACCACGTACATTCGTACGTTCTAATGTATTACTATCATCAATTTTTCAAAGATTCATGGATCCATGTACCTCATATTTATATGTCTAATATACTTATATAAATCTATGAATAACCATCTATCCAACAAGTTTCGTCTTAATATCTAATATAGAATATATTTAAAAAAATATTCAAGAACATCCAAAGAAAAATTTGATTTGATATGACAACATAGTTTAACGCACAGCATAAGGAAACCACTGAGGATATAGTGCTTTATTATCGGTATTTATTAAATTTGTGTTAAAAGTGCTGACGATTACCATATTTTTGTATTATTATAGAGTTCTTTTTTTCACTCATAGTTAAGTAAGTATTCGTCAGATTCTTCGGGGTTAATATGGCTACGTTAGGTGAAATCATCTTCTCTGCAGTCAAACCGATTTTTAAGATCTACATTATCATTGGGTTGGGGTTTCTATTGGGTAGACTCAATGTATTATCGGTAGAGGCTACCAGAATTATATCAGATATTGTCCTTACTGTATTAATACCATGTTTAGCATTTAATAAAATAGTCAGCGAAATCAGTGACAAGGATATTAAATTTGTTGGTATTGTTGTACTTTCATCAGTACTGATATTTGGTACTGGTTTCATGTTTGCACTAATTGTAAGAACTATTCTTCCCGTCCCAAAGCAATGGTATGGTGGGATTTTGGCTGGTGGTACCTTCCCAAATATCAGTGACCTACCAATCGCATATTTACAAACTATGGACACTGGTGTTATTTTCAGTCAGGAAGAAGGTAATAAAGGTGTGGCTCATGTTATTATATTTATGACCATGTTTTTGATATGTTTGTTCAACTTAGGTGCTTTTCGACTGGTTGAAAGTGACTTCCAGAAAGAGAAACCTCCAGATGATAGTGAAGAACAAGCAGATATAGAAATACCAACTTATCCGCCTACAGAATTAGAACATGATCCACATAACACTACTGTCACATCGATTGTATCGTCGGACGAACCAACACAAGATGCTTCACCACAAAGCTTTGATTTGGTCGAGGAATCTCTTGGACCCAATGATACTCATGTTGTATCATCAGGTAAATCAAATTATAATTATGTTCGTAGCTACACTGGATCGAACTCATCTGCCGTACAGTCCATGAATTCTTACACGTCTATTCAAAGTAATAACTTAAATGACTTAATCAAGGAATATTCTCATGTGGAACAACGAGTCAGTATTAGAAATCATTTGCACAATCATGATCTAGAACATGGAAATAATGAACTATCTCATAGACACTCAACTTCTTCAAACAAAGACCCTTTGACTCTTATTGATAAAATTAAAAGTGCAGATTTAACAAGAATGTTAACTCATGACGCAACAATAAGTGCCAAAGATATAAATGAATCTGGATCTTTTTTACCTCCATCAATCCGTGATTATGCAATAGTAAAATTTATTGTGTTCTTTTTGAAGAATTGTTTAAGACCCGTATCTATTTCATTGATCATTTCTTTGACAATCGCTTTTATTCCTTGGGTAAAAGCTTTATTTGTAAACGACCCCCCACATCCACATCTACCTCAAGCACCTGATGGTCTGCCAATTTTGAATTTCGTTATTGACTTCACGGGTTATGTGGGTAATGCAGCTGTTCCATTTGGTTTGCTCTTGCTAGGTGCTACACTGGGACGATTAAAGTTTGGGAAATTATATCCTGGCTTTTGGAAGGCCGCTGTAACATTAGTTATTTTAAGACAATGTGTTATGCCAATTTTTGGTGTTCTATGGTGCAATAGATTAGTCAAAGCAAACTGGGTGACACCTGGTGAAGACAATATGCTTCTTTTTGTCATCGTAATTACATGGTCCTTACCGACTATGACTACCTTAATCTATTTTACCGCTAGTTTTACACCACCAGATGTTGTAGACCCAATTCAAATGCAATGTGTGGCATTCTTTTTGATCATCCAATATCCATTATTAGTTGTGAGTCTTCCATTTGTAGTAACTTACTATTTAAAGGTTCAACTACACTACTAGAAAACACATTTTCCCTTTAAAATACAAATCTCAAGTCAAATTCCAAACTATTAGTGATACCGGAGTTTCTTGTGATTCGATTTGTATTTTTGTAATTACTTCGTAGGTATTTCTATTAATATTCATTCTATAATTGCATAAATAGGTTGACCATGAAAATCATAATCTAACTCCCTGCAAAATAATACATAAGTATATGAGATAAATTAAATTTAAACATTAAAACCTTTTATACTGGTTTCTCAAAAGATATTATGGACGTTTCTCATACTCTGATAAAATATACATAGAAATGTTTTCACCATAGTTAACCCCAAACTGTACGAAGACTTCCAGCTTTTGATTCAGCCAGTCATCCATAATTGAGGACCTATTTGAAGACCATCTGTTCAGACTAATAAAACGATTGGATGGCTTTACAAATGCACATAAATCGAGGATGACCCCATGCTTTCTCAATAATTCTGAAACTATTAAAGTTGCTAGATTACCATATTTGGGTTCAGATCCAGGACCACAAGCAACTAAACATACTAGTAACCCACCAGCTTTGGCTATTATGCACATTTTAATCAAGGGGTGGGTGTTTACTACTGTGGCCTCTAGATCAACCACAAAATGCGTAAGTCCTAATATTTCAATGGTTTCATTAATACTTCCTAAAACATAAAGCAGGTTCATATCTGCAATCTCGCCATCATCTTTAACGAACGAAACACTCTTTATAAACCCAAGATCCCCTGTTCTTAAATATGTTAAACCATTATCTTCTTCACTATTCATTTTACTTTTGAATTGTTCTGTGATAAATGAATTTTTGTATAATCTACCATCACATATGTAGTAGTCGAATACAGTAGCCTCGGAACAACACCATATTTCACCGATCTCACCATCTAAACATGGATGTAATGTTTCAGGGTTAACGATAGTTAAATCAGTGCAAACGGGTGCAACACCAGAATCATGTAACGCTATATAATCATTTGTCATCTCTGGATTTACCTCTTTGACTAAACCTTCTCTTAAAGAAACCGGATCCAGAAAAACTTCTACTGGTGGGGTATTCAAGGCTGCTCGAGATGCAGTCATAAAATTAAATTGATGCTGGTAAATGTAACTTATTTGAGTCGTTGAAATGGGAATCATGGGATATTTTTTAATGATATTGGCCACCGTTATAGAATCGGGTCGATTTGTGAACGGAATAAATATATTCTTAACAGTTCTTAGGAAATCTGGCCTCAAAACACTTGTCATAGCATTAGCTGTCTTTTTAGATGAATTTTTAGCGGCCAATTTGGATGACGGACTTATTATTTTTTGAGCTTGGCTCATAAGTTCATCAAACGTATTCAAGTCGAAAAACAAGTAAGGAACATTTAAATTCTGTATTCCTAAGAAAAAATCTTTCGAATCATTTAAGGTATCCGAAAGGCCAAATAGGGCCGTAGTTGCACCCGTATAGATTCCCATAAAACAGCTTAACATAAATCCTAAGCCTCCGTGATGAGAACATAGTGAAACGACAGTATGATCACTTGATAATTGTAGCGTCTCTTTCACAATCTTACAAGTGTCCATCAAAGTAGAATGAGTAATAGATGTCTGTATCTTTTTAGAAACATCATTATCGAAATTTACCCAAAGTATACATCTCCATAATTTCTTAGACTTATTTCTTTTGAGAGGAAACTTTTGTTTCAACAAGTCTTTTAGAAGTGCAATTTTCAGACTATTTCTCTTCTTAATCTTTGAAAAGACAGTAATTTTAGGGAAAAGAGTCTTGTATTTTTTATATGCTTTGGATATAATATTGTTATCCTCCAGCATACTATTCATTTTAGCATCTATTAAGAGTCTCTTGACTTTATAATTTTTAATTAAATCAACTAAAAATGCAAAATCATCCTCTGCTGTGTCCTCTCGAATTGCTGGGATTGGTAATACAACAAAATTACAATATAAACAGGCTATTACTGCGCACACATACTCAACTGAATTATCGCACATTATAGTAACAACATCCTCGGTTTTAAGAGGTGTTTTCGAATCAATTAGTTTTTTTATGAAAGAAGCTACCATTTTGTCAAAGACTTCCCACGATACTCTTTTATTGACATTGTTAATATTGCTCCCATTTCCAGAATTAGTGTTAGTAGAATTTCCTCCATCACTAAATGCTAGATCGTTTGGGTTGGTTTTAATTCTCCATTCTAGAATAGCTAGGATATCTTTAAAAGATGCCAAATTTTTTCCCGTTCGTGGATCAACCGATGCTGGTCTATAGTCTATGGATAAGGTTTGCCATTTAACATTTTTATCCCCAAATAAAGCATTGGGCCCACTGAAACCTTCTAATGATAGTCTCCTTAAAGTTGACAGCCTTTCTGAAAATATACTTTCGTTATAATAAAGTGAATGTGGAATAAAATCTAGAATCACATTGTCAATTTGAAATTTTACAAACTTAACGTCAAGCTCACCCTGGAGGAACATTTTTTCAACAGTGCTATTTGCCAATTCCAAGGAACAATATCTTTTGGGAAGTGTATCTTTTGGAACTACCAAAACGCAGAAGGGTTGAATTTTATGGAAAATCCATAAAATACGATAAATTTGCTCGGTTAAATCATTCATGGTTAATTCAAATTTTCTTTTATCTCTTTCTGTCATTGCTAATAAATCTTTCTCCGAGCTAAAAGAAGGAGTGGTATAAAAGTGTTTCTTGGCTAAAGAACTCTCAACTACCATACAAAGAAAATGCTCGTTTCTATTATGGGTCAACTCAAATGCCGCAACTTCATTCACAGTAGCAACAGCTCTGACGATACTCTCTGTTACTTGTTGAAGGTAATGTGTTTGTATTCTTCTGTGTAATACTGTAGTAGTAGCATAGCCGTCATTTTTTCTTTCTGAGATTTCAGACTTTCGTTCTAGCTTTGGATCCCTAGAGAGATTCGAGGTATGGGCCCAGTTTGGTAATCTAATTAATTGGTTTTGTAGAAACACATCTTCAACAGTTGACAAGACATATATTTTACCGTTATGGACGAAGCCCATCAATTTTGTTCTTAGAAACGTTGTCTTAGCTGAACATATGTTAAGTATTGTATTGAGTTTTTCCAAAGCTTCTTTCATTTTATCATCACAATCTGAATTCTGAACATATGAAAACATTTTTGGATAATTTAGTTTAGCATTAAAAACATATTCGTTAATTTTCTCTAATTGATAAAATTCATCAGTAATTGACGGAGAGGAGATCCAGATCTCTCCGACAGTTAAGTCTTGTACTAAAGTATGTTCATCAGGGTTCACAACACATAAGATGGAATCAGGAATGGGATATCCAAATGTTTCAACCTTTAGGTAATCTTTGAAAGATGCAGATGAATTTATTAATGAATCCACACTGGGTTGTATCTTATTTTCTTTTAATTTTTCTTTATTAATAAACAGTTCATCTTGTAATCTCAATATGCCACTATGGATTGGAAAATTCTCAAGATGACCTAATTGATCACTCACAGATATAAAAATACCTCCAAAATCTAGCAAAGTTAAAATAGGTGAATAACATGACAAAGCTTCAAGACATCCCAGATTTTTTAACCATTTATGTACTACCATTTCTGTAACATCAGTATCAATGGTATTACATGAAGTCAGACAACATTTGATACAGCTGAAGTCTATCTTATGTTTCTTTGAAAAAATTGAAGTTGGATTCTCCAAATAATTTATTACAACTTGCTTTAATTGCAATTGATCATTTAAAAGAATGTCAGCTCTGTACTTGTCGATTATTTGTTCGTAACCGCCAGGCTTTTGCATAACACTTTGATCAATAGTGATAAGTAAATTCCCTGAAAATAAATTAAAAAGAACACCTAACACAAGTCCGGTAGACCTTGTTGGATCCAAACTATTTAGGATAACAAACCTGGAAGTGGAGGTCGCACTGTTTATAGTTTTGCGATTATAGGGTAACTTGACATCCATTTTCTTTTTCCAATGAGGCATTACTCTTGAATTTAGAATATTAGTCAGAGTCTGAAATTGTTTCGTTAGAACTTTATGTTTCATTACGACACCAGATAATCTCCCCAATGGAGTCCTAGTAAATTCAATATATGAAATATTTGGAATATCAAAAGTAGGAACAGATTTCTTGGCTTTAGAATAAGTTCCTAAATCATCAGTCTTTAAGAACTTTAATTGTTGAAATGTTTCATGTTTTAAAATCTTCAATTTGTTGTGATTCGAAGTTGAGTGAAGATTATCCAACTGTCTATAACAATTATTTGAAATTAATGCAATCTTAGAACTAGTCAATTTAATAATTTCCAAGATATCCTTAATAAAATATGTTTCGAAAGACACTGGCACAGCAACCATTCCAGCGATAAAACAACCTAACAGCGAAATAGTAAATTCAACCATATCTTCTTTATTATACCATAAAAGGATTTTGTCCATTTTATAGACGTTATTTTTACTGAGTTCATGGGCAATTTTTTCAGCTCTAAGATACAATTTATCCCAACTGATAAAAGTCTCCTTAGATTTTGCGTTAATATTGATAAATGCTGTCTGGCCTGCATAGTTTTCAAATCTACCTCTCAAAATAATGGGTAAGGATTCTGGACTGTTAGAGGCCCCTTTTATGCTTCTCGGTAATAATGGAATCATTGGGTTATAAATATCATCTTCTGATAACAGGTTATCATCAATGAAATTTTTGCCCGACTTCATAGAGGTTTCATTCGAAGTGGTAATGGAAATCTGGCCCACTGAAGAGGGATATCGTCTATGCATCTTCCTTGGAGATGATAATGCAGATATAGAATTTCCTGTGGCGACCTTGTATATGGAATTATTTGATTTTGTTAAACTTCCAATAGGTGAGGAGAAATCATCGAGGTTCTTTTCCACTCTCTTAAAGGATCCATTCTTAATAGAAGCTCGACTATAATTGGTTGTAGAACTAGTTTCTTCAAAATATCCCCAGCTCTTCACAGCATAGGGGCTATCATATACATGTAGAAGCTTTTTTCTTTTGTTTTCGTAACCTTTCACAGTCAGATTTCCTTCTTGATAATCTTCAATTAAATCATGTAACTGTTGCTTAACTTCGTTTGGTATATTGTCAGGTATCGAGAAATCCATTCTAGACAGATGCTTGTCTAGCACAACTAACTTTCGTTTCGACTCTGTGTGTTCTCTGTTAAGTATGTATTTTTGATTAAGTCCCTGTACAAAATTAGTTTGTTTCTTCAACAAATGTTGCTAATAGAATTATATAATTAGAAACTCGATGAGCTTTCAATACAACCAAAAAGATGCAGAAGTAAAGTTCATACATAAACGTAAAGAAATGAAGAATATCACTCTAAATAGTTGACTATATATATACTTATTATATTTATATTTAAGAATACCACTTAACATTTTGGAACTTCTGAAAACCGCCATCATCGGATTTTACAGTTTACAAATGGCGTCTACCGAGATAATGCATTTACCAATCTTAAATTTTTGATCTTTTCTTTCTGAATCTAGATATCTCCAACCCAATATCTGGTGGCACAATTGGCAAAGAATGTCGGCTACAACATATTCACCTGTCAGCATGGATCTTGTTTCTACGTCACCTTCCACTATGTTGATGGCTTGCGAAATTAAATAGGCCTTCCCGGCAGTGCCTCTGTAGGTCTTGGACATAACATTATTCGATGAGGCCAGGTGTGTTTTACATTTCTTGCAACCATATGTTACAAATAAACTGTTTCTTGCCCTAGATGTGTTGACTAAGAATGAAAAAGCTCTTAATCTGGAATGACGCCTATCTCTGTGCGTCCAGCATCGAGATGAGGAAGGCTGATAAGGTGAACGTTCGATATAATGAAAATACCTTATTCCCATGGTGATATTTTCGAATATTCATATGTTTAATGTTTACGTGTGCCCAAGCTGATACCTGTGTATTCCTGCTAGTTGATGCATTTAATTACACGGAATCTCGGAATAACAATTTATGTAAGCTAAATATTAAAAATATTTATGGGATGATGTAGGAAGAACAAAAAGCAACTTGTTAAAGACACACAAACAGTCTCCCATTGTTGAAAAAAATGCTCTAAATAATATATGTACAACAGGAGTAAGCAGAGGAGAGACATTCTCGTCTACAATAAGTCGTCTTCAGCTTCCGTGATTGTTTCTTTAATTTTCAATAAGATCGTAGTTTTCCATTTATCCAGCCTATTGAACTTGTCAAACTCGAATACGTGCTGGCTCAGTTTCTCACTGTCACCTTCGTTGATAGATTCAATCAAGTTTTGTAACAACTCGCATTCTCTTGAATCCTGGAAATGTGAATCGTCGTGCTGACCTTCTTGCAAGGTTCTTTGTGCGGCAACGACATCGCCTGCAGCCAACTGACAGAGCCCCTTCTTCAAGAAGTACTCCTTCAAAGACCACTGACTTAACCTATTACCCAGACTATTCTTGATAAGTTTGGAATATAAATCGCTTGCCTCCAGATATTCACCATTCAGGGCCTTCAAATCTGCACAGCGCGTAAAACATTTGTTTGCCAGAGCAGTGGATTGATCCTGGTCATACCATTCACCGGCAGTTTCGAAAGCTTGTATAGCCTTGGGGTAGTCTTGCAACTCCAGTTCCAACAGTTCCCCTAATTCAAACTTAAAATTGGCACCTCTCCTGAATTGACCTCTCCTCGTGAACAGTTCAATAGCATTTTCCAACGAAGTCACAGACTGAGTGAATGAACCACCACTCTTAAAACATTTATAAGCCTCAATATAAGTGTTACCGGCCTCATCCTCGTTACCGGCCTGCAATTGGTACCCGGCAGCCTTGAGAAATGCATTACCGGCCAGACTCAGCTCCTTCCTCAGTCTGTACTGAGTGGCAGCCTGCGAACACAGCTCTGCTGCCTCTTCAAACTTGAAAGAGTCTGATCCTCCGTTGAAGAACTTCAAAAACCCTGAACTGGGGACACCTTTCTTTTCAGCCTTAGCCAACAACTCTTCGGGACTCGACATCGCTACTGTACTATAACTACGCTACTTGTCTGTATAACCAACCAAACTCAAGGGAAAACACACAAACGCACGCACTAGATCCGTATGTACTCCTCACTCGTTCAATCCTACTCGTCTATGTTATTCTGACAGTTTGCGGTGTTAATTTGCTTTTCTCTTAAAAATTGAAGATGTATAATTTTTCAGGTACTCAGGATTTCCGGAATATAAGGACGACAGGAAGTTCTTTCTTTGAGATGCAGCCAAACACTGGAGGTTCAAGAAACAGGAGAAAAGAGCGTCTGCACTGCTCTGTATACATAGATCGTATAGAGGATATCGAAAGTAGAACTAGTCCAAGAGATTGTTGGAGTTCTGCGTCGGAAAGGAGCAATTAGTTGTCGATCATAGCGGGGAACCAAAGAGAAGTGGGTAGAAGAACAGTAAGACAGGTGGAAAGGAGGACACAACAATCAATTAAACATGGGGTTGTGTGGGTCGAAGCAGGACACATCGTCGAATGGTGCAAGCAATGGTAAACCAGTGGCACGCACGCAACAAAGGGAGAAGAGCAAGAAGGTGGAGCGGATGGTGTCAGAATCGTCGGAGGAGAGTGACAGTAAAAAAACAATGACACTGCAGGATACATTAAGGGATCCCAACATCGACTCCCTGATGCACTCAACGCTGAATAAAAACAACAAAGGCGGCAGCGGTGCCGGCTCTGGCACGAATCAGAAGGCCATCAAGGTGTTGTTACTTGGTGCTGGTGAGACCGGTAAATCAACGATTTTACAACAATTAAAGATTTTACACCAAAATGGTTTTACTCAAGACGAATTAAAAAGTTATAAAGCATTAATATTCGACAATTTATTTGAGATTGGTGTGGATTTAATCCATGCCAGGAGAAAGTTTGACGTATTTGTTCAAGACTACGAAACAGCAGAAGTGACAGAATCGGATTTGGATCATTTCTTAAAGGAGAATGAAGAGATGATCTCATCTTCAAGAGACACGGACGACACAAACGACAAAACGTTGAAACGTCTTAAGAATGAAGAGCACTTCACGTTATGCATTAACCACGGTACGATATTGAAAAAACTTTGGAATTTGAAATCCACTCAGGACTTACTTAATAGTCAAAATAAATCAAAATTCTACCTAATGGATTCAGCAAAGTATTTTATGGAAAATATTGATAGAATATTAAAACCAGACTATATACCCAACGTACAAGATGTCTTGAGATCAAGACAAAAGACTTCTGGTATCTTTGACACAATGGTAGATATGGGTGACAATTTGCAAATGCATGTCTTCGATGTCGGAGGACAAAGATCAGAGAGGAAAAAATGGATACATTGTTTCGATAACGTCACATTGGTGATATTTTGTGTGTCGTTATCGGAATATGATCAATATCTAATGGAAGACAAATCACAAAATAGATTCCAAGAATCCTTAGTGTTGTTTGACAACATTGTTAACAGTAGATGGTTTGCAAGAACGTCAGTGGTACTATTCTTAAACAAGATAGATTTATTTGCTGAAAAGTTACAGAGAACACCTTTAGAAAAGTACTTCCCAGACTATACCGGTGGTAAGGATATAAATAATGCTGCCAAGTATATTCTCTGGAGATTTGTTCAATTAAATAGAGCAAACCTGAACATCTACCCCCACGTAACACAAGCTACGGACACGTCGAATATCAAGTTAGTTTTCGCCGCTATAAAGGAAACCATCTTGGAAAACGCATTGAAAGACACTGGCGTCCTCTGACGACACGAATCATTCTCCATATTTTATGCAATAATAATATTAATATTTCTATCACACAGCTCTTTCAACGTTTTCCAACATCAACGTATTCTATATCTATCGACATGCTATCTTATCTATTATCCATTTTATTTTCTATATATACATTTATATATGTTTTGCCTTATTTATGTTATTTATGTATAGTATAATATAAAAGACTTTAAGTTTCCGATGAAAATCCTCATAAAACTTCTATGAAGTTCTTTTCTACAATCAAAGGACATTGGGAAGTACAAACCATACAACAAAATAAGAGGTGTGTACACAATGTCTATGCTCACGAACATACAAAGTGTATTAGACCGTCCAGATATTCCATGGAAGTCAATTATTTCTGGGTTTACTGTAGGTCAATTCCTATTTGAAACATACTTGACGTATCGTCAATATAAAGTTTTATCGACTGGGAAATTGCCACCCGTCTTGTCCAACGAGGTAGACAAGGAGACCTTTGAGAAGTCTAACGAATATTCAAAGGCGAAGGCCAGATTCTCCATTGCTACAAGTGTTTTTTCTCTTTTCCAGAATTTGCTCATCATTAAATTCGATGTTCTCCCAAGGTTGTGGCATTTTGGTGTTAACTTCACCAACGCTATTTTGCCAGCTCGTTTCCAATTTAGTTCGACCATCCTACAGAGTATTTGCTTTTTAGGTACGTTCTCGAATCTGTCCACATTGCTCGGATTGCCAATCTCATACTATAGTCATTTCGTTTTGGAAGAGAAGTATGGTTTTAACAAGTTGACTTTAAAATTATGGATTTCTGACACCATAAAGACCACCTTGTTAGGTTACGCTATTGGTACCCCGATTTTGTATTTGTTCTTAAAGATTTTTGAGCAATTCCAAACAAATTTCCTTTGGTATATTTGCTTATTCCTCTTTGTGGTTCAAATATTAGCAATTACCTTGCTGCCAGTGTACATTATGCCATTATTTAATAAATTTACCCCATTGGAAGATGGTGAATTGAAAACCTCTATCGAGAAGTTGGCCGCATCGGTCAATTTCCCATTAGATAAGGTTTTTGTCGTGGATGGTTCTAAGAGATCTTCGCATTCCAACGCCTATTTCACAGGTCTGCCTTTCACGAGCAAAAGAATTGTTCTTTATGACACCTTGATTGCTGAGAGTTCTGTTGCTGAAATCACTGCCGTCCTGGCCCATGAAATTGGTCATTGGAAAATGAACCACATATTGCGAATGTTGGTGGTAAGCCAAGTGCATATCTTTGCCATATTCTCATTGTTCAGTGGTGTCTACCGTAATCTGTCTCTGTACAACACCTTTGGTTTCTTCATCGGCAACCCAGACGCGGCACAGTTCTATGCTCCAACTAAAGTGTTCACCGCAGAATTCCCAATCATCATCGGGTTCTTGTTGTTCAACGATTTGTTGACTCCAATGGACTGTTTCTTGCAGTTCTTCATGAGTCTGATGTCAAGATTACACGAATACCAAGCAGATGCCTATGCAGATGCTCTAGGATACACCCAAGAGCTGGGTAGAGCCTTGATTACTTTGCAAATGAAGAACCTTTCCTCATTTAATGTGGACGCCTGGTATTCCAGCTATCATTACTCCCACCCAACCCTGGCTGAGAGATTGACCGCTGTGAACTATGTCAATGAGAAGAAGAAGGATTGAATACTCGTGCCGTACGCATTTACATATAGCTCTAGCCATTTCTCTCTAACTAAATATTGAATAGTAGTAATAAGTAGTATATTTGTAGTAACCATCATCGCCCTCATGAAATTTATGTGGATCACGGGATCTGATAGTCTACAAAACTTCTTGTATTTTAAAGGAACAAAGACGATATTTAAATACATTTGCCACCAACCTCTAACGCCAGAGCAGAAGTACAGTGCATATATCGCAAGAAAGAAGGAGATAAGCAGGAACCATGAGTGCTGTTGCCGTTGAAAAGATGGAAGTTGATGATAAGAACGTATTGGGGGAGTTACACGAGGAAGAATCGAGCAGCAATGTCAAGAAATATGTGGAGGAGACCCTGGTTCACAACGTGGTGGAGTTGCTGAAGGATGTGTCCAAGACCAGTTCTTCTTTGGACGTCCGCTATGTGTGGAGAGCTTTGAAAGAATTGAGTGGTCTTAGAGTCGAGGGGTTGACTCAGGAAGTCCTGACTGTGTTGATTTCTATTCTATATCCGGACAATTCCCATTTTAAAGTGCCTCTATTGAAATATGTCAATGATAAGCATAAGTCAGCAGTACCACATGCCGAGGAAATCAGAAACAAGTTCTCGTCCTCCTTTTACCAAATAGATCAAAACTCTCAGTCCATTGAAGTTTCTCCCGAGGTCAACAGTTTTGTACATTTATTAATGCAATTATATTTGTTCGATCAAGGTAAATTCGAGTCTTTAAGCCAGTTTAACTTTAAGATTGTCATCCCAAATGTTTTGAAGCTCTATAATTTAAGAACTCTTGATTTAATCAACGCCAAATTATGGTTTTACATTACAATGTGTGAGGAACAATTGAATTCTAATCCATCTCCAATTACAAATAACAACAAATTATGGGAAGTGCGTTCTGAAATGATCAAATTTCTGAAAAATGCATATTTAAAACACGATAATGAGACTAGAGCGGTGTTGATCAATTTGATCTTAAGACAGTTCTTAAGAGCTGGGGAAGTAGAGGGCGCAGCCAATTTTGTGAGTAAAGTAGATTTCCCAACGACTGATGTCTCTAGTCCACAAGAAGCAAGATTCTATTTCTATCTATCAAAGATCAACGCTACACAATTGGACTACTCCTCAGCAAATGAATATATTATTGCAGCTATCAGAAAGGCTCCACGTACTCCAAACAGTTTGGGGTTCTTACAACAATCAAATAAACTACACTGTGTTATTCAACTATTAATGGGTGATATTCCAGAGTTGCCATTTTTCCAACAGAAGGACATGCAACAATCATTATATCCTTATTATAACTTGGCCAAGGCCGTTAAGCTAGGTGATTTGAAAAAATTTACTTCGACCATAACAAAATTCCAGAAACAATTAGCGGATGATGGTAATTATCAATTGTGTGTCAAATTGAGATCAAACGTCATCAAAACGGGTATTAGGATAATTTCATTAACTTATAAGAGAATCTCCTTGAAGGATATTTGTTTGAAATTACACTTAGATTCAGAACAAACGGCAGAATATATGGTCTCAAGGGCTATCAGAGATGGTGTTATAGAAGCAAAGATAAACCATCTAGAGGGCTTCATCGAAAGTCGCGAAATGTTGAATGTTTACGATACCGCAGAACCTCAAGTGATGTTTGACGAAAGAATTAAATTTGTGAGTCATTTGCATGACGAATCTGTAGTCGCTATGAGGTATCCAGAAGATCGCAAGAGTAAGAATCGCAAGAACAATGGCGATGAAGAATTCATAGATGGCGAACTATTGGATGAAATATCAGATTTCTCCGATATAGATGACCTGGGATTCTTATAGGAATCTCAATTTTACGTAGAGAACCATATTATTAATATAGCCATTCACATTTATGTAATAACATATTATAATTATTATATATACATATATCTTGTATTTGTTCAGATTCCAATGTTTTTTTAAGACAATTGGATGCAATTAAGAGAGTTTTGAAACTTTTCTTGTCTCTTTAAAGAAACAAATATCATACACTGCCCAATAGGAGACGGTCCGATCCAGAAATTCCAGGATAAATACATAGTCATCGGCACCCTACAGATTTGCAATATCAGCTACCACCTTATTGTTAGTACATACAGAGTCCATATTGTATTTTCCAACATCGCAATACCTACAAACTTTTAGCAATGGCCGATTCTACAGACAACCATTCCAATGAATTCTTGGACAGAGGCATTGATTTAGCATTAGACCCCAATTTGATAACCCTACCTTTGCATTTTCCAGTAAGTGGTTCACCCAATCCCAAAAAGAATGAGGAGGATGACCATGTCCTTAACATTGAAGAAACAAACACATTCTCACAAAAGGGCAAAAATGGTAATAAGAAAGGTGCCTCATTAGTCAACAACCCACATGAAATATACGGTCAGATGCCTCTGGAACAATTGATTCCATTAATTTTGCAACAGAATGGGCCAGGCTTTAGATTTGCTGATTTGTCAGAGGATTTTTTATTATCGCAAATTAATGAACAACAACAAACGAAACCAGTAGAATCCATAAATAATGCTAATGAAGATATAGATTCAGCAAATGCTGATGAAGCAGAAACCGAATTTGATTCTACAAAAGATATTCCAAGTGCGATTTTGCTGCAAATGGATGACAAAGAAGAGAGTGTGACAAACGAAACTATTGGGGATCCTGAGTCTAGCCTAGCTTTAGCCAGTCAGATGTTAACTCCAGAGCAATATAAAGAACTAAGACAAAACATGATCGAGGATATTAATATTGCTATGAACGAATCGTCGTTAGCACTGGAATTTGTATCATTATTATTATCATCTGTTAGAGAAGCTGCTGGAATATCTTCAATGTCACCATTTTTAAGAAATAATGTTAAACCCCAGTCATTAAACAGTGATGCTATACCATTTGAAACTCCTAGCAAAGAGGAGAAAATCAATAAGGAAATATTAAGTAAAGGGTGGAAATTGAGAAGTTTAAATGAATCTAGAAACATGCTCAAGGCTTATCACACTTCTTTAGAAGATGTTATTACTAGAGAACATGATTATTGGAGAAAGATCGCCAAATATACAAGTAATTCAGACGTGATTTTCAAGTTAAGAGATAAAGCAACTGGGAGAAGGTCATTGGGAATCAAGTATGGCTACGGTGATTCAGGATCGACTTATAGATATGACAGGGGTGCTGCAATATTAAGAAATAATTACGAAAAGAATTTATTAGAGTTGGTGCCTATTTCGAATAGTTCTTCAAATGAAATGTATCTTGATTCAAAAAACAGGGAAAAATTCATTCGAATTAGAATATACACCAAATTAGAATCTGAAGATGATTTTATTCTTACTGGCGAAAGTTCCATTGATTCTTTATTAGCTAATCCTGAATCACAGAATGATTCAAAATGCTCAGAAAATATCATTTTACAGATTGAGAAATTGAAGTTTTTTATATTTGAAAAGGAATTGATGTATCAGTTGAAAAAGGAGTGTGCTTTATTGTTATCATATGGTGTTGTTATTGAAAATGAAAATAAAATTGTAATGGAGTTACCCAACGAAAAGATTGAAATAGAATTGTTGTCTTTAAATGATGATTCATTAATTAACCACGAGCAAGATGCTCCAAAGACCAATGATAAAAGAGCTAATCTGTTATTGGTAATGCTACGGATGTTGCTGCTTGTGATGTTTAAGAAGACTTTGCAAAGGAGATTAATGTCTGCTGGAGGAGGTAGCTATCATTCACTTAATGTTGAAAGAGATATTTTATTAATTAGACCCATATTGGGTAAAATCAGAAGTTCCAATTTCTCTTTTCTGTTGAAAAAGATATTAAAAAGTTATGTGTTAGATGTTATTGAAAATTCTAGTCTGCAAGAGACAATAATTAACAATCCGATTATCAACTCCATAGATGATGATTCAGAGTTCCACAACATGGACGTTAATATAGCCAAATTGAACAAAGATATTAAAGCATTTTTTAATTTACTTTACGTGGGACAACGTAAGTTTGATGTATTATTACCGGAAAACAAGGGCCAATTGACGTTGTTGCTGGAGTCACCAAATTATTGTAACGCTGTTGTTAATGTTAAATATGTGGATAATGATCAGAACATATTGTTTGATGCAAATTTCACCGAGTTCAAGGAGGTTGAGGAATTCCTGCACTTTATAATATCTGAGTATGTGAAATGCAAAGACAATTGACTGCATTATTAAATGACACCATAGCCTTTAAAGAAAAACAGCTTGGCAATGCTATTTTATCCTTCATTTATTCAATAAAGAAAGGGTGGGCTCTACGGCCCATAGTGTGTGAGTGAGGATTATCATAGCTGCTTGTTAAATTATGCTTCTTCTACTTTGAATAGCATTGTTGTCTGATCTGTCAGATATATATATATATATACTATACCCAAACTGCCGAGTATCTCTAAAATTTATTAAATATCAGAGCATTTTAGACGTGGTGCAAATCTTAGTCAACTTCAAGTAGTAGTATAATTGCGTATGTGGGTCTTTTTGACGCGCATGTTTAAGTGATCTAACTTGCATTATTGTACTACCTAATAGATCTTCCAGTACCATTGGTACTTGCAAATTGTACAATTTCACCATCATTACACACCTCATACAAGCTACATTGAGGCAAGTTGCTGTCTGATATGTAGAGGTGTTGGTGATCCCGCTGCATAGTCAGCATGGATCTTCATACTTTGCATGTGATAATATCGGGGAATCTAAGGGCTAAAAAAGCATAAAAATAGCGAAAAATTGGCAATCATCTTCTTCATTCTTCCACCGTTGGGGGGAGGGGGACCGCAAGACCAAGACATATTCGTAACAGGAGAAAACGAATAACCACAAAGAAGAAGCAATGGGATACACTTTAACTATACTAGGCTGCGGTGTCATGGGCCAAGCTGTATTATCAGCCATTTACAAGGCTCCAAAGGCCGAGACCGCTGAGATTGCACAAAGATATCCTCAGAAGATCATCACCTGCAACCACGACGACGAGAGTGCGCAGCAAGTCGTGGACCTGTTAGAATCTTTGGGCCACTCTCCTAACGGGATCGAAGTTATCTCCACGCATAGCCAAAACGTGGACGCGGTGAAACAATCGGACGTTATCATCTTGGGTACCAAGCCCTTCTACACGGAGTTTGTCCTCGATGGCGTGTCCGACGTCATCAACCACAAGCACATAATCTCCTTGGCTGCGGGCTGGACCATTGACCAATTGACCAAGTACACTGCGCGCGTCTCCCGGGTGATGACCAACACCCCGGCCAAGTACGGTTACGGTTGTGCTGTCGTGGCCCATTCGCACGAAGTGGACGAGTGCAGCAAGGCGCTGGTCAAGCAATTGATCGGCCACGTTGGTTCGTACGTCGAGCTACCGGAAAAGAACATGGACGCTGCCACGGCGCTCGTCGGCTCCGGCCCAGCCTTTGTTCTGTTGATGCTCGAGTCCTTGATGGAGAGCGGCATCCAGCTGGGCATTCCCTTGAAGGAGAGCAAGGAGTGCGCCCTCAAGGTCTTGGAGGGCACTGCTAAAATGGTCGAGCTGAGTGGTGAGCACCCGGGTGCCTTGAAGCACCAAGTCTGCACCCCTGGGGGAACGACCATTGCCGGTCTGTGTGTGATGGAAGACAAGGGCGTCAAGAGCGGTATCATCCGCGGTGTGGAAGAGGCCGCGAGGGTTGCCAAAGAGCTGGGCAAGAAATGAGAGTGTGCCACTGCTAACCTGGTCTCCGTCCTTATATACACATATATATGCTTTACAATAATAAAACACGTGAAAAACACGTGAAAGACACGTGCCAACAGTCCCGTCACACAAACGTGACATACACGGGACCGCTTCGCCGATTTTCGGCCACATCCACTCGCGCCCGTCCACGGATCTCCGGGCAGCAGGAGCCCGTCCGTGATCTCGCCCTCGCTGCCCCCCGCACACTCCGCACACTCCGTACACCGCGCCCAGCCCAGCCCAAACGACTCTTCCGCGGAGAAGCCCCGTCCCACCGTCAGCCCTCCCCGGACAACCGGAGGACTCCACCCACGGTCATTCACTCGTCCACTCACTCTCTCACCCATCCCCGTCCGTCGCCGTCTCCCTCCCACCTACTCCGAGAGGCCTCTCCGTGCCCACATTATCCCTCTCGTTCTCGCCAACAGTTCCTTCACGACATTGTTGAACTAACATCTCGAAAGACCTTTTGTTTTAGAAATGACCCTCCAAAGGAAACCCAGCCAGTACTCGTCCCCCTCCCCCGTATGGCGCCATGCTTCGCCCGTCACACAGTCACACACTCGACCTTCCGGCAGCCGCCCCACGCCGGAAAGCCACAGACTCATCGCCAAGGAAGGTCATTCATCCCCTTGTCTCACGGCTGGGCCCCTTTCAACCTGTCATACACCCAGCACTGTCTATGGAGCACACCAACACCTAGGTACACACACACATATATATATACGTAGTTGCGTAGTTGTGCTGTTGTGTCAGGTCTCTGGTGTTCCTTGCATGTAGTCTCTTCGTTATTCACTCGCAGATTCAAGCACACACACACGCCGTTATACACGCAACAATGCCTGTCAGTAGCGAGACCGACAAAAAATGCGACACTCTCGAAAGCACGTTCTTCTACGAGAGCACCCTTCCTAAACTTCCGCTGCCCGAGGTCCAGGACACCTTCGACAACGTCAAGAAAAGCTTAGAGCCGCTGTACTACGCCGATGGCTACTACAAACACCCTCTGGACCCGAAGCAGGTGGAGGAGCTGCAATGCAACATCGAACGATTCGTGAGGTCGTCTGCCGCACAAAGACTGCAGACGAAGCTGGAACACTTCAACCACCACAGCGACTGCTATTTGGACGATCTGCATCTGGATATCCACAATTCCACAGGCACAAGAGAGATCCACGACGACGTGTTGCCAAGAAATCCGTTCCTTGTGTTGGCCGATGATGCCAATCCAGATATCGACCAGGCGGAGAGATCAGCAGTGTTGATCCATTCGGCCTGCAGATTCATTTCGGCGTTGAAGTTGGGCATCTTGCCTCCAGACATAAATCCCAGCACGGGGAAGCCATTTTCAATGATCTCCTATCTGAATCTGTTTGGGACGAGTCGCTGTCCTGTGTTCGAGAAGGGCGAAGTGGAGAACTTCGATTTGGACAAACCTTATAAACTGTCGGATTTGGAAGAGGACGACAGTTCTGACGAGAGCGACACCGAGGATTTCTTGCCCACGTCCGATAACAACAAATACACCTCTCCTATCCCCTTTCCCAACAAAGATACCAATAGGCAAGACACTCCCATAGATGTTTCTTCTTCAGATGAGGGGAACAATAGTGGACTCAACACGCCCAAATTGGGCACCTATTCCAATAAAGACATTTTCACACGTTCAGGTATCGCAATCACTAGATATCCCGAATCTAAACATATCCTTATCATTTCCAAGGGCCAATATTATACGTTGGAAGTCTTAGACTCTTCCAATAAACCAATTTATAAACCAACCGATTTGACCTTGATCTTTGATTACATATTGGACGATTCTCATGAATCATACACATTTAAGAAATCTACAGCTTTGGGCAGTTTGACTTCTCATTCCTTTAGAAATTGGAAGTATGCTCGTAAGAGATTACAAAAGAGATATCCAAACGAATTACATTTGATTGATTCGGCTTTATTGGTTCTTGTATTCGATGAATCAGGAAGCGACGATTATGACAAATTAGTTCATGACAACAGCAAATCACGACAAGAAATTAAAGACAATGTCGACAGTACTAGTGATGCAGAAAGCTGTAAAAGACTATTTTATGGTACTTCCATCATCGATGGTAAGGGTCATCAAGTCGGGTCCTGTGTTTCTAGGTGGTATGATAAATTGCAATTGGTAGTCACTGCCGATTCAAAGGCTGCCGTTATTTGGGATTCGTTCACTTGCGATGGATCTGTGGTTCTGAGATTCATCTCGGAAACCTACACAGAATCCATTTTAAGATTAGCAAGAGACGTTAATGCTGGTGATCCAAAGTTCTCCTTATGGCCAAAATTAGATGATAGCACTATAAAAAGCAAAACTCCAGGTCAAATCACTGAAGTGGAACCTAAAACTGTAGTAAACAAAATAGCTTGGTCATTTAGTAATATATTAAACACTCACGTTCATTTGTCTGAGACAAAATTAGCAGATTTAATCTCAAAACATGATATTGTTAGTACTTCGATCCCGTTGGGGCGTCGATCCGCCAGAAGATTGGGTGTCAGTCCAGATTCAATGATTCAAGTTGCACTACAAGTGGCTCATTATGCATTATACGGTAGAATGGCCTTCGGTTTCGAACCAGTATCAACAAGAGGCTTTAAAAATTCAAGATCCTCATTTATTAGTATTCAAAATCAAGAATTATTAGAATTGTGTCAATTATTCATCTCCAAATCAATCGACGAGGCTGGTAAATTAGAAAAGTTTATCCAAGCTTGCGAGAAGCACAGTAATGCGGTTAAAAACGTTAAAAACGGTCAAGGGTATGAGAAACATTTTAACGCACTAAAATATCTTTTCAAATATCATCACCATTATGGTATCGAATTAACCGCCGAAGACAAACAAATAGCCTCAAAGGTTTTTGATAACGAATTATTTGAACCATTTTCTTCTCCAGAATTAATCGTTGCAAATTGCGGTAATGCCGCCACAGTCACATTCGGTATCACACCAGCGGTACCACAAGGGTTTGGTATTGGCTATATTATCAAAGATGACCAATGCAACTTGACTGTCACATCTCAATTCAGACAAGCAAACAGACTGATGTTCATGTTGAACTGGGTCTTAAATGAAGTTAGACTCTATTGGAGAGTGTCCCGTGAGACAACATATAATAAAACAGGTGTAAAAATCAGTCCGTTGGTCGATAGATTGTACGAATTAGACAATGCTCTAAAGGCATCAAAATTCGGAAGGTCATCCTCTAGTATTATGGCTAACGGTTCATATGGCTTCTTTGACTTCGATGCCCATGTTGATAGTAGAGGTATGTCAAAATCCCCTTCTCTGAAAAATCTTTCTGCTAGATTTTCAGACCTATCAACTTCCCCTTTCCCTTTGAGTCGTAATCATTCCAGTTCGCAATTATTTATTCCTACAGAGAAGGAGAAACAGAATACTGGTCACCAAATTCTTCAAATACAGCCCCCAGTTACGGTGGAAGAAGATGAAGAAGATGGAGATTTATTCATTCCAACAGAATCAAAGAAGCGCAACGTTATTAATTCGAGATTTGAGATTGATTTTGATCGTGGCCGTGTTGGTAGGAAAATATCAACTTATGAATAAACAATATGCCCCATTCTCATGTATTTTGTTTACAGCATTATTTAAAACAGAAATATTTTTGTACATATTGTTTCTAGCGTCTGTGTTTTTTAGTCTCATTCATTTTAAAGATTATATATTCTTTTCAAAATAATCCTTTATTAAAACTAATTTTCTTCCTGTTTCATCCGCCATCGATACAATGAATATTCAATAACTCAGATGTATTCAATCACCGAACATTTGTGAACAAATATTATATATTAACTATTTATAAATCAATAAAAATCAGCAATATCTTTTGTATTCTCACCTGAGTTATTAGTGTTACCTTTTGGTCCTTCGGGAAATCTCTTAGAAGGTTGATTTTTCGAATTATTATAATAATTCTTCTGATTTTGAGTTGCAACACTTCTCATATTATTATTTTTGTTATTAATTCCATTACCATTATTATTATTTGTTTCATTATTAGTATTATTTCTATACGATGCACTTGTATTGGGTTTAGCATTGGAGTAAGCGGATTTGTTTCTACTCCTGTAACTATTACTTGAGTCTGAATAGACACTCGGTCCCGTTGGAATATCAAAACCTCCTATTGAGTTCGTGTGTATTGGTCCATTTCTTGGTTGTTGGCCAGAGTGGGAGCGAGCTTGATATCTGCCATGTGTATTTTTCGCGACCTTATTCTCGTTAAATCGATGAGCATTGTTCTGATCTGTTGTTCTATATCTGGGACGAGTTGGTTGGGTTTGTGAGTTTGTGAATTTTGTGTGGTCCTTTCTTATTGGTGTGGAATGTGGATTAAAGCGGCTTTTAGTTGGATGAATATTTTGATGTGCTTGGGAACCCGGTAAAGCTGAAGGTCCTGATATAGCCTTCGGTCCAGTTGGTAAATATGATTGCTGCTGATTCTGGATGTATTGTTTACCATTTTGCGAGGAATCTCTATTATATGATCTATTTGAGGAATGGGTTCCCGTTTTGTCCTGTACAAAGTCCTTTGAAGAGATTAAGGGCGACCTGGATGTTTCCCTTACGTGACCTTGAGGAACAGCGGGTGCAGGTTGAGACATTGCTTGGTGCATTTCTTCTTTGTATCTCTTTATATCTGCTTCATGACTTTCCTCACACAGAACGGAGAGATCCTGTGAGGGCAATGGTTCTTCTTTGAAGAAAGGGTGTTCCTTAGCGGCCATAGCTGTTAATCGATGATAAGGATCAAGCGCTAGTAATTTTTGCAGCAAATCTATTCCTGATTCTGATAAATATTTACTAAACCTTTCACCTAAGGTAGACTTATAACTTGTATTTGTCAATTCAGCACCAGGTAAGTAATATGCCATTTTCCAATCTTCCTCCTTCGGTGTGCCTAGCAATTTAAATATTACATGACCTTGGTCGACATCTGTACTACCTTGGAGTATAGGCTTCTTTTCATAACATTCGCCAAATACACATCCAACACCCCAGATATCAACTGCAGTTGTATATCTTTTATCACCTAATACCAGTTCTGGTGCTCTATACCATCTCGTTACTACAACAGATGTATATTTTGCTGCAGTTCCAGCACCTCCAGGATATTCAATACTTGGAGGTGGACCATAATACATTCTTGCTAACCCAAAATCTGCTAATTTAACCACACCCCTATGATCTATCAGTATATTTGCTGTTTTAATATCTCTATGCATGAATTTAGAACAATGAACATAATTTGTTCCTTCCAGTAGCTGCAGCATTATATTTTTGATATGTGATGTTTCTAAGTTAATCTTGGGGTTATGTAATATACCAGAAAGATCAGCCACCATGTATGGCAATATCATATAAAAAAATTTATTGGAATTGTTATTATTTGATGTATTAGCCATATTCCAATTTGAAGATTCACTTTGAGATGCTTGGTGACTTTCTGGAGGTAAATCATAAATCATTTCAATTAATTTAATTATATTTTTATGGTTCATTCTTTTCAATATTGTGATCTCACGTTGTGCTGTAATGGGAAATAAATCTTTTTCCTCAGTAATTATCAATCGTTTCATGGCTACTTGACGTTGTGTCTCGATATGGATACCCTTAAAAACTGCTCCAAACGTTCCTTGGCCTAATTTAGTTTCAATCTTATAATGCCCACCAAAGGTTGTGCACCCATAGAGCTTTTCCTGCGGTCTTACCTTTAATTTGATATACGTCAATCCTGTTTTAGGATCCTCTTGCACAGTTGGTGTTGACTTCACCTTCCCAAACTTATATTTGGATTCACTTCTCCATGACGATGCATGCTTTGTATTGTCCATTTTGATATTCTAATAACCTGGGAGCAAAATAATACAGATTAAAAATACACCTAAATAACAACTAATTTAGAAGTAGACAATCCAGTTAAAGTACCAAATAAATCTGCAACCTGGCCCTGTTGTCCCTTATTTGAACTTCTTTCCAAGTTCATCTAGTAGTGGATACTACACTATTTTATTTTTTCAAAACAAAATTTCAAAGTTCTTCAATGAGAATTTTATACAAAAAGAGCATGCGGCGCGATCAATTTACATAGATTATATAGCACTACGCTTATACTAATGACAATCACAATTGAGTCCATTGGTAAAATATGGATGATTTGGGGACGATGTTACGTAGTTCTTGTAGTGGAGTCTGTATCTGATATGTTCTCAGGTCGAACGGGATTGTCGTGCCTTGGTATTGGTAGTTACTGGCATAAAACGCTGCAATGGCCGATTCTCTCATGCCAACACTCCCCTTCTCATTAAACATATTCAACGATTGAAGTGTTTCCCATACTGTTTTCACATCCATTTTGCTCCATTGTTTGATTCTGTTGTCCATATTGACGATTAGGTCACTGATTTGGCCGTTCAATTGATTGGGCACAACAGTGGGTATTGTTTTGTTCAGTGTTTTGATTATATCTTGGTATTCAGCGTAGGTCAAATTAAAATTCATTGTATCGTCCTTAGTTTTTTGTGCTACTCTGGCTGCTGATATAAGGATTGCTAATTCTAAGTCAGACAGGGATTGTACTATTGCACCATTACTTCTCATAAGTTGATTTCTGCGAGATGCTTCAAAGTTTTTAACGTCTAGCAATGTTTGCTTCAAGGTGTCCATGTCTTGATTTGAAGCAACCAATGGAATTATCGTGTTTTTAAATTGAGGGATAGATTTAAATGTCTCATAATTATCCTTTACTTGCAAAGAAATAGGTGAAACTGAGTCTGCAAAGTTTGTATCAATAAAAGAATTCCAATTTTCAATGTATTGCCCAAATGTACTGTTCTCCTTATGTGGAACTTTTAATGCCATTTGTAAGTTGGCAGAGAATTGTTCTAGTGTGGTTAACTGAGGCATGTAAATGATTCTCTGAGAAAATCTACTCTTCACTCTCTTCTCTAGGTGATCCAAAATGTTCAACTTTGTCGTACACCCAAATATACACACGGGTACTTTGGCATGTTCTACCATATCAAATAAATTATATAATAAAGTTTGTCTAATGGGGCCTGCAAATGTATCGATTTCATCAAAAATGAATACAACAGTTATTTTAGAATTTGGAGTGTTTTTCCTTCTGTTCTTACCATCAGATACTAATCCAGCCGTAACATCAAGCAACTTTAATACTCTTTCAAATACTTCAGTCAATGATCCAGAGCTGATATCTAGATTTTGTGAATTTTTCCAGCCACTATTATTATTATCATGTATCTTGCTCAACTGTTTTTCTAATTGTATAGCGATTCCATTAATTGCAGATTGTTCTGAATGAATATAACCATTTAATCTTATAGTAATAAATTGGGACGAGTATTTTTCACCCAAGAGAGACAGTTCATGATCTAAAAGGCATGTTTTGTAACTTTGTCTAGGGCCCACAATGATGGCGGAATGACTTTCCTTTTGGATAATGGATTGTTTCAAAATTTTGTCAAATTCTTGCTGTGTCTCTGCTAAGTAAGGCAATATTTTTGTTTCATTCGGTGGTAATTTGTTATATAATGATCGCAGAAGATAGTGTTTGAATTGTCTAAAATTGTCTTCTTTGATGGTCCGTCGACTGATCGAACTCTGACTGTTCCACAGGGAATAAAGCTTAGACTTTTTAGATTCCTCTTTGACATTACTATCAGATAATCGTCTCTTGATTGGAATAAGCTCAATTGGGGTATTCACCTGTGTCAGATCTATGACCTCTACTTCTTCAGAATTTGTCATTGTCATAGTATATTGCGATCGCTATCAAAATATGAACGGTGCTGCAAAATCAAATTAATTTGTGGAAATCACTTAAGACAATAGAATAGTGATATGCAACAATAATATATTTTTTAAATACGAGGGTACTACGTTGTTTTAATCTTAGTTTAAGTTTTAATTCAAAACTATGCTTCCTTCCTCGATGACTTTAATGAAGAGCGATCGAAAATTTCTGGGCTTACATAAACTTTAATACAGTTAAACTAAGATTTAAAACTAATACAGATACATACACTAATCTATGTATAAATATATATATATATAATAATATTTGATATTCCTATATACAAAAACATAACATTATGTCTTTGATTATATCAAATTTAAAGATGGAGAGCTTGAGAATAAGAGTCTAAAATAATATACAAAAAAGCTGCTTCAAATTGTTTTCAGACTGTTCTTACATGAGATTCTTAAACTAATTTTTACCAACAACTTCCCAAGAATCATCATCCTCTACTTGTAACTTAGCTGTTTGTTTTTCTAATTCAGTTACCTCAGTTTCCTTTTTAGATTCCTTGGTAGTTTCTTCATCCTCACTATAGCTTTCTTCTTCATCATCTACAGTGCGTAAAACATCATACGCAGAATTTTGGATCTTTACTTGCTCTTCTACTGGCTTATTTAAAACAGTGTTCTTGTTGTGTTTCTTGGAAGTGGAAGCAGTTGCAGGGACAGTTTGACCAGTTCTTGCAGCACCCCAGTCTAACTCAGGTTCCGATTTCTTAGGTTTTGACTCTCTAGTAGTTTGGTATGCAGACCCTCTTGCAGCACCCCAGTTTAAGTCTGGTTCATCTCTGTTTTGGGAAGATCTTGGCTTTGGCTTTGTACCAGAGAAGTTAGAACCTCTGGCTCTATCCCAGTCTAAGTTTGGCTCTTCTCTCTTCTTTGCAGATTCTTTGAAGTTAGAACCTCTGGCTCTATCCCAATCCAAGTTTGGTTCTTCTCTCTTTTCTTTAAAGTTGGAACCTCTTGCACCATCCCATTCTAAATCAGGTTCTTCTCTTCTAGCTCTGAAATTTGAACCTCTAGCAGCATCCCAGTCAATGTTGGACTCTTCATTTCTAGATCTGGTATTTTCTCTGAAATTTGATCCTCTAGCAACACCCCAATCTAGATTAGCTTCCTCTCTACCACCATTTGAGAAATTGGAACCTCTTGCAGAACCCCAGTCAAATTCACCACCTGGTCCACCTCTCTTTGGAGCAGCCACAGAAACGTAAACAGTTCTATCATTTAGCTTGGTAGCATTGAAGGTCAAAGTTTTGACCAAATCATCACGTTCTTTCAACGTAATGAAAGCCATACCTTTCAATCTAGTTGGATCTTTGATACTTGGTGGTAAGTCGATATCTTCAACAGAGCCAGGTTTTTGTAACCCATCTTCAACCCAAGCCTTAACACCTTCTGGTGAAATGTCCCATGGAATATTATTGATAATAGCTCTGAATGGAGGGTGATCAGGTACAGGATATTCTTCACGAACTCTTAAACCAAACTCGCCGCCTCTTCCACCATTACCAGCTAAAGCTGGGTCCAAGCCTCTCATACGTCCGCCACCTTGAGACATACCAGCACCAAAACCACCTCTGTTACCAGCTGCCTTGGCATTGGCTGCTGCAATCTCTTCCAATGGAATAGTATTAGCAGAGGTGTTTTCGATTGGAATGGAAATCTTATTCAAATCAACGTCCTCTTCAGACCATGAAGAGCCAAACGTATCATCATTCAAGAAGGAATTCAAATCCATCTTAACAAAATTCTTTGGAGGTGCCATTGTTGTTGTTGTTGTTGTTTTATTATTATTGTTCGATTACTTTATACACAAAATACGAGGAAATAAACACAGACACACGCAAAATACAGGTTTCTCTTAAAACAAAGATATGCACAGATATTTCTCGGAGAATTTCTCACAAAGTTGGTGGTCTCGACGGCTAGATTTTTCTTGGATGGGCCTTCTTTATCTAGAATTGTTCTTCCTTTGCAGTCTGAGTTGGTGAATATTGTTCAACTGCTCATCTCAGAGATTTTTGCACTTTCCATATATGAAAAATTTTCCAACCGGCGCTATCACACAATTTCCCTGCTGTACGAACTAGTGAAATATTTAAATCTAAGATTTCGGAAGGGCACATAGCCATCAAGTCAAGCCAAACATTGTTGATGATCAGTACAGTTTTATGTCTCAGATTTGCATGGAGAGTGCGTGTTGGTTCCTGTTAGCAATAGGTGGAGAACAGGTGTAACAAAGAGCGAAAAAGTGATTGCAGAAATACTCCTATGTTTTGAGGGATAAATGGAAAACGACACTATGGGGTTCATTTCATGGGCTGATCCTTCACAAGTGAACAGCTTGGTCAAGGGGAAGGTGTTATCTGAGTACACTTCTGTTTGGGAACGAAAGTTGTGGCAGGATGAGATCTGTGAAGATGAACTTGTGTTTGAGCTATTTAGAGATATCCCTTCCAGAGTACCATTGAAGTGTCTTTTGGTCAGTATTCCTAAGGATGTCTCTAGGTTTTGCGAGGGTTTCCTCAAGAATCGTTGTTCTCCAACTAACTCATTTCTGGAGAACCAGTTGTCGTTATCCGAATCCCATGCTACAAATCCCGAATCTCTAAATGATCCTGATATCGAAATGCTGTTGGGAGGAGACTCTCAAGATAAGTCGGAAGACGAGGAAGACGAGATTGAGTTCGAATTGATTTCGAAGAATATTGTCGTGTCACAGACTCATTTCTATTTTGCTGGTTCTGATAAATTTATTAACATCAATGATGTTATCTCTCAATGCGAAGTTATAACACCATGTTCTCAGAATGTTAGTTATTTGTTACTTACGACTGTGACCGGTTATTTATATTGTGTTTTACCATTTTCATCTCGATCTGGTGCTCTTGTGGTCAATTCATGGTATTTAGGTGGTGAAAATTTAATCAAATATCCATGGTATATTGTTAAGAACGATATAAATGGGTTTTTCGTTACATTTAACAAATTAAGTGGCATTATAAAAATATTTACATGTGTAAAGGAATCGAATTTTAAATTGGTAAGAAATTTAAACTTAAATTTTGTCTCCATTGAAAAATGTGAGTTCTTCCAGGCTGATAACGACAGGTTTACCAATTTATTAATATCTGGTTCCAAATCATATGAATCATTACACTATTGTGTGCTGTTAGACAATTCAGCAAGGGAGGTTGAACAGATTTATCATGTAGATGATATTGACACAAAGGAGATTTCAGAACTCATCGCCCTCAGGAACAAAATAATTATATTTACTAAATCAAATCAGCTATCTGTAGTGTCTTCCAATCAGATAATCACAGGGGATGCTAATTTTAAGAGACAATCTACATTTTTTCATTCCATATTGTCATCTTTTGATGCCATGGACTTACTAGATAAGCTAATAGTATTAGACGAGAAAATTTTTAAAACTTTTATTAGTTCTAAGGTCATTTCATTAAGAGATGGTAAGGTGTTAGCCATGCTTATTGATATTGACGATAATATTAAATTTTTTCTCTTGACTTATATTAAAAACCTTAAAAGTCTTTCCAAATCGGTCGATCAAACTCCAGTTAAAGAATTATCTTATAATATTGTTACATTGGTACAAGGAAAAACTATGCAGCTGACTATTAATTTATTGGATATATTTGAATACGAGCAGTTTGATGAGATTAGCCCCTACCATGGTGTTGTGCTAAAACACACATTAGACAATTCTATGATGGAATTTGATGATATCATCTGTTCACCATTTTTGACGAATAATGAATCAAATAACCTCGTTAGAACGGAACAGATTCTCACAAGCCACAAGTCCTTGTTAACAAGAACTTCTATTGATTCAATGATTGAAAAGGTTTCAGACATATTGGAGTTTAATAATTTAAAAGACTATGATACACTTGAGTTTTTGGATACTTCCATGGTATCTAACCCATTATTAAGCAAAATTATTGATAAGGATCGTAAAAACCTGGAAAAATACATATTTTATGTCACTGGTTCCAAGTGCCATAATAAAATATTTGAATTACATTTAGATGTTGCATCTACTCCAACACTAGTAGAACTAGAAGATCTTTTGAGGGATCATAAAAATTTCATAGTGGACATGTTTTTGTTGGAAGATTCAATTGTGCAAGTAACAACCTCGGAAGTGTACGTCGAGGTATTTAACGATAAAGAGTCAGCCAAAGGTAGTTTTTATCCAGAATTTATAGTAGAGGGCTCTGTTCATGATAAAGATATGGTATTGGTTTGGAATAATAAAGATTTTGAGTTTTGGTTTATTGACGACATTCGGACACTAACTACTGGTTCTTCATTTAAAAGATCCGATTGGTTATGTGAATTTCTTAAAACTGAAAATATTGAAAGAATATTCTTCTACTATTCAAATGATAATCCATTGGAATCAAGTATTATTATAGTATTATTTAACCGAGAAGTTAGTTTAAAGTGGTCTGATCTGATTAATAACCGCCAATCATCTTTGTCGCCCACAAATATCATTTTGCGTAGGAAATATAGGATTTTGGCTCATATAAAAGGGGGGGATCGCTATGATTTTACATCTACGGAAGTGATTAATAAATTTTATGCTATACTAAGGGAATCAAGAGAGTTGAACTTGATAATTACAATTCTTCCTTTAGAATCAAAGCGATTTCTATTTGTTACGTCTCATAGTTTGGTGGTTTACGAGCTTCCCAACTTTAATAAATATGAAATTTCGTTACCTTTTATGAGACCGACGTCTATAATTTATGGCGTTCATTTTAGCACAAAATTTAAGAGAATGATGATATTCACAAATCATGGATTGACAACTTGTAACCTTTCCTACATGACCCGAAACTTAACATCATTTGTGTTGAGAAATAGCAATAGTGAGGATAAGATATTTGTTTCATCCACTAAATTAAATCGAACCATTGTTATTCATAAGAATATATTTGAATGGGAATGTATTAAATTGAACACTGGGAAATGTATTGTTTTAGATGTAGAGCATTTGAGACCACCGATAAATGAGAAACTTCATTATGCATCTGATGTGTTACAGGAGGAATCGAAAATTTATCTTCTGTTAGTGTATTCCCAAACTGTCCGACTAATTCTATTAGATATAGATGGAAGCAAAATAACCCCTAAACAAATGACGGAGAAGAGATTGCCAAGTAAAATAACTGGGAAAGTGACTGTGCATAATGATGGACATATTATTATTTATTGCGGTAATATATTGAAGAATGATTTTTATGAGGAACTACAACCTTGGTGTCCAAGAGCCCGTGCAGCCTTATTAAAAGTTGCTGTAAATTCTCCAGGTTCTATAGAAGTAAAACTCCGTTTAGTAATGGATAATTCATCATATATAAGTGGCTTTGAATATTGTGGTGATCATTTAATTATAATCGACAATGTATTTGATAGGTTTTTTGTGTTAAGAAACTTTGCGTGTACTGGCAAAGTACAATATTCTGATTACATTGAGTTAAAAGTACCGCAAGGCTCTACGTTAAACCATATAACAAAGATTAACAATTTTTGTTTTTCTGTAATAACTACATTAAACCAAACATATTCCATTCAATTTTATAACCTCAAGCCTATAGACCGAATCTCCCATATGATTACTGATACCGTGTCAAATAATCATACTAAGAGTAACCCATCTGATGTTTTCTCGATATTAGAAGCCAAAGGTATAATTGGCATTTATGAACGAGCTATTGAAGATTCCCCTGTGCTGAATATGAGCAGGTTAAGAGCACACGTAGTTCCTTACAATTCAATTACACTGGATAATCCTGTGAAATCTGTGAAATATGATAAGAATAATAGTAGCTTTTTTGTGTTGGGCGTAGATAATTCAATTATGGTGTTTAAACCGATGTCTGAATTCCAAGGTAATTCTAGAATCGATGCCGTTGATAGAAGAATGAAGTTCCGCGAGTACAGAAAAATTCACAGGGATACTGGTCAAATATTGCATATTTTACCCGATGAGAATTATCAGCTACTATAATCAACCATATGTGTCTGTATAAAGTATTTATCCATGTATATATATACATATATACAGTACGTGCAGTTATAGATCAAAACTGATGGTTTTCCACGTGTGAGAAATCTCCAAGAATTTAACTGAACCTTATTATGTATGTACAAGATACTACCACTGAGTTATTGAGAAGAAGTTATCAAGGGCAATCTAACCGACGAATAGTGGAACTTTCCCAGCTTAATATTATGGCACTAGTAGCAGGAGAATCACAGTTGAAGAAATGGTTTGAAAAAGGGCAAACCAATGTTACGGAGTTCCGCCGTTGGATGAAGAGAAATAGCACCAACACTCTGCGATTCGAGGAGATGGACTTAAATCCTAATGAGTCAGCATTATTAAGAAATAGTTATAATGAGGAATTGTGGTTTTCTTACAAAGATTCTAGGTTTTCTAAAGAAGTTGTAGCGTTATATGACATAAAAGGGTACAAGACATCGATGAAGAAGAGAGAACAGATAATCGAAGAGTACAAACAACGCATAAACCATTCGAAAATAGGTTTAGAAGATCATTCAACGTTGTTAAATTCAGATAGAAAGTTACTTCACGAGGTATTATATGTTTATAAAAGAAGTTTTTCTATTTCCTCAAATCCTAGAGAAACAGTTCTGAATGCAAATATTCGAGCTTGCAAAACAATAACTCCACATAGAAACATGGTGGGGACTTTGTTATTGTTTGTACTTGAAACGGGTCAGTTGCTAGTAATCTGGCCTGGGCTAGAAGGAAATGAGAGTGTACTTTTACAGCTTTTTGAATTGGGTGGTAAAGATTCTTGGGAGTTATCTGTATCACATAAGCAAGATGCATTCATTGTGTATAGTACCAGTTCGAATAATTGTTATTTCTTTTCATTCCAAGAGAGCGGACTATTCAAATCAGTAGTTACACCATTATTTGATTGTGATAGGTTTATTGCAGGTGAGTTCTTTTATTCTGAGAGCGGTGCAGGAAGAATGTTATTAATTGCAGGATACGAGTCCCATACAATTTATTATTGTATGGAATACTTAACTAGAAATGATATATCTTTTGACGTACATAAAATAACAAGGTATAGCATGCCTTGTGGTGTACAACTCCTCCCCATAGGTGTCGATAATATAATTGTCGTATCACCTCGAGATAGTTATCAAGTATCATTTCAACAATTAAAGGTTGGAGATACGAATTTCAAACAGGAATTAGCATTTAATACTTTTGATAAAATCTTAATGTCTCACTATGACGATGTACTGTTACAGAAATTAAAGTTAATGGATCAGTATATATTTTCCAGCTATGCCAAATGTACGGTATTGTTTTTACGTTCAGGTAGTATAATATTGGCAATGTCAGATCTTGATAACAATATACAATATTTTTCTATATCTAAAGGGAATGCTGTTGGAAACATATATGGTACGGTGGAACAGAATGAATCTTTGACAAATAGAACTTTTAGTTATCTAACCGTAACAGGTGGAAAAGTTAAAAAAATTACTGTGAATCTTTCTAAAATAAAGCTAATTGAAAGCTTCCAAGATTCAAACATCAAATCTATATTATCAAAAGATCTTCTAGCTAACTTCGATAATTTCCATGGTGTACCATGTATAACACCCTTCGTGAATTCATTGGGAAAAACAGAATCAAGTAACTGGCTGGTATCAGAAGCCTATCTAAATAAAGTTTGCACTGATTTCCCGTTACGAACTACAAAGGAAGCTGGATGTTTTACAGAATTCCAAGGGTTTGATAAAACCGGTGAAGTTAGCATAGGAAATATAACTTCTGAGGATTTGTATAAATTAATTGGTCATTCTTTAGATCTTAAAAATGGAACTCTAATATTTGGATCTAGTGCTAATGGTCAGTCGAAGTTATTTACATTATCCTGGAAAGATACCGTACCTTCTATAAAAGAAGTTTATGGAATATTACCAGATAGTAAGTCTGAGACGCTGATGATAAAAATTACAGAAAAATGTAGTTTAATTCAAGTTTGTCGAACAGTAATTCATATTCGGAGGGGGGATGGAACTCAAAAAATTGATTTAGGATTCCCCATCGAAGGTCTGAGTGTCTGTAAAAGTAGTCTCTTTATTTGGAACAGGAAAGAGTCACGATATCTCTATATGAATGATGTAAATGATCTTCCTAAATCTAAGATGTTTATAACCTTGCCCAGTCTGGTCAAATACGTTGAAGATATGTACGATGGTTATTTAAATTTCATGCTGTCAGAAGAAAAGCCCATGGTGATTTATGGCATCACAGCGACAAGTATTTGTAAGTTCGGTTTTTCAACTGGACTTGAAACTGAAACTTTCTTTGTATCTGATTCAAGAGATTTTTTCAGCCATTATCAATATTTCTCCAGTGAATATTTTAATTTATTCAATACAGATAGAGATGACAGTCCTTTGGGAAATATAATCAAGTTTTTGGAACGTCATTCTGATATTTATGGAGCACGGAAATTCTCGGATAATCAACTGTTAATAAATACAGCATCACAACTATACTTAGTCGACATTCAAAATCTACTAACCTCTGATACAAAGCCAAGTAATGTTTATCAACGTATTAATATTCCATCGTTTGGTACATCATCAACGATATTAAATGTCTATTTTAGCAAATGGAATACAAATCTATTGATAGCTCATACCAGTGATGGATTGAGACTATTGAAACTTGGACATGTCAGTTGGATCTCACAAAAATATAAATTGAGAACTAAAGAGGAACTGTCAAAAATTACCTTGTATCTTCATGGGTTAAAAAGAATGCTAATTGTAAATACAGCTTTGTGTACTTGGGAATTGATGAGATTGAAGGATGGAAAGAGTGTGGGTTTAGATCAATCGATCTTGGGAGAATATTTTGGTGATCAAAGAATCCTGGATGTCAAAGAATTAGTGCAGGTGCATAATTGCAATAGTTTTGTTGTTGTATCTACTACGGTTGACATAAAGTTGATTAAATTTACACCTCAAAAGGGTAAAATCGAGATCACTGAACTAAACAAGGTAATACCCTTGATTCAAGTTAGGGGCAAACTTAGTATTTCATCAGACGGTGATGTAGTAGCCGTCGGAACACTTAAGAATCCGAATTCTGAGGAGTCTATTGATTCATTAATTCATTTGAAAATGGTAATAAATGGTACTCTCAGTGCAATAAAATACACGCCATTTCCTGACTTGATGAAGATAAAACTGTTCTTCTTTTGTGGACCTGATTTAATTGTTTCAGCCAGTGGAGATAATTTATTTGCATTAAGGGATTTTGGCAAGAATCGAGATTTTAGAACGGAGCAAATTATTAGATTAAAGAAGGTCCAATGGAGTGATATTGTCGCAGGTCACTCATTAAACGAAAGTTGCTTTGTAATAGCTACAAAAAATAATGGGAATGTCCTGCATCCAAGTGAATTGTTGTTTTATTCACGCAACGATTTTAGATACTATTCTGATGATAAGGAGTTATTGAAGTCGGTCCCGAAAAATGCACTAGTAAAGAGTTTTCTGAAGGATGAGGAATTGAACCAACCCTCGACCGAAGAGGGATTTTTTGACGACGAGGACGAATTGATATCTCCGATGTTATTTGCCAACGGGATTATATCATACGATGGTTATGTATTTGCGAAACAATGGAATTATTGGTTCGAAAAGCCACAGCGATCGCTAATAAGAGAGGAGGGTTTATCGTCAGATGCGTTGATACTAAACAATCACTACTTTGTGGATGGGCAAGACACCTGCCAGACTTACAGGAACCATCCCTACAATATGTGGAGTCCCCGGGCTCCCTACCAACGCATCCGTCTAGACTGTACCATCCAGGACCTGAATTACAATCCGAAGACTGAGACAATACTGGTCTACAACAGCAATAATGACGTGCATTCGTTTCAACGCCATGAGACAGATGAGAAACTGACTCCGCGTCGATCCCTAAGCATCGAGCACCAATTGGCCAATGACAACTGGGGCTACCGCTCACTCGCCAACCCCAAGATGGAACACCCCATTGCAAGACCCAACATGCAAGCATGCTGATCTCCAGGATTGATCGAGCACAACTCTTGTTTGTGCAGTGTCTGGGCGACCATGGCCTATATAGTTATATGTATGTAATGTATATGCAAATATGTTTTCGAGCACAGGGCGCAGCTTTAGATAAAGCAAAATTCACTTACAAAAACCGCTCCTTGTGATCTATCCATAGAGGTGACAATCCCTGAAGATGTGTTCGAGTTGGGAACCATATCAACAAGGTGTTGCAAGTATATACCAATAGCAACAGCGATTATAGAATAGTAATCATAGAATTATAAAAAAAACATGTCGCAACAAGTAGTCGGTAGTGCCAGTATCAGAAGAAAGCTAGTTATCGTGGGTGATGGTGCGTGCGGTAAGACATGTTTGTTGATCGTGTTCTCCAAGGGACAATTTCCAGAAGTTTACGTTCCTACTGTGTTCGAGAACTATGTTGCTGATGTGGAAGTCGACGGTCGTCGTGTGGAATTAGCTCTTTGGGATACTGCAGGCCAGGAAGATTACGACAGACTGAGACCTTTATCGTACCCCGATTCCAATGTCGTTTTGATTTGTTTTTCCATTGACTTACCAGATTCTTTGGAAAATGTGCAAGAGAAGTGGATTGCAGAGGTGTTGCATTTTTGTCAAGGTGTTCCGATCATCCTGGTTGGTTGCAAGGTCGATCTTAGAAATGATCCACAAACTATAGAGTCCCTGAGAGCAGAGGGACAACAACCCGTTGCCTCTGCCGATGGACAATCTGTAGCCGACCAGATTGGTGCTACAGGCTATTACGAATGTTCTGCTAAGACGGGCTATGGTGTCAGAGAAGTCTTTGAAGCTGCCACCAGAGCGTCGCTGATGGGTAAATCTAAAAACAACGGTAAAACTAAGAAGAATAAGGACGAAAAGAAGAGGAAGAAATGTATCTTATTATGATTTGATATATATATATATATATATTTGTGTGTGTTCTTTGTGTGTATGTACATGTCGGTATTTAGTTCGTTTTCATTCTAGGAGCCATATCTTCATCAGTGTGTAGCTTGCTTGGGAATATATACATGGGTTCAGACGCAAAGTCGTTTGTGAAGGAGATCCAGCTGGCTGCCCATCTACCAAATACCCTTCTTCACGCCAGGCAATTCTCCGTTCTTTGCCTTTTCCCTAAATTGGTATCTGCACAGTCTGAAGTCACTTAGAACTGCTCTGGAGTGGCCGGTCTCGATACAACGGTTCTTGACCTGTGTCATTCTCGTGTAGCTGGGCATGGTGTTCAGTTTCAACTGTGCTTCCAACCTGGCACGCGGTGGCAGGGTTGTGTTTCGTGCAATGAACTTCAACGCCTTGAGCGTTATTTCGTTCTCTGCCACCTGTTGCCTCTTGAAATTATCTCTTAGAATGCGAGAGTTCACAAACCCTGGTGGGTTCTTCACTTTGACAGGGAATCTATAGTTGCTCATTCTTCATGCAAGCCGTGTGTGTGTCTTTGTGTCGTGGTTCCCAGCTGAGGAAGGAGTCGGCAAGTTGTAGTACTTTTCAAGTAGTGGAATTTCGAATTATTTTTAAATACCATATATTACTACTATTACTGTTATATATTCATAATATACACGACTCTATATCTAGCACGCCGGATCATGAGGACAGTGTCGTGTTGCCCTGCTGCTGGCTAAGGAACTGTGCGAACCTGCTTGTTTCGTGGATGCCGCACTCGGTCTTAGCCTTGCCCTTCCATCTCCCGGCACGTTCGTCTTCTCCCTCCTTCACTGGCTGGGTGGAATGGTAGTCGCCGACAGACCTGTACCCGAGGTCTAACAGCGGGTTGTATGGCACATCATGCTCGTCAACGTACGCCTGCACCTGCGCGAAGTCCCACTGGACCAACGGGTTGATCTTTATGATCCCGTTCAGCTCGTCCACTTCTAGGACAGGCAGCGACGCTCTGGACGCACCTTGCGACCTTCTTCTCCCCGTGAAGACCGCAGTCACCTTGAGCTCCGCATACGCCCTGTGGGCAGGCTCCACCTTCACCAGGAAGTCGTACTTGTCCTCGTCCCTCTCCCAGAGGAAGTCCCCGTACTTCTTGGCAAACGCAGACTCACTGTCGCAGTCCACGGGCCTGTACACATGGATCGATTGTCCGCAGGGCCTGTAGTACCTCTCGTCCACGCGCTCCACCAGCGCCAGCGTCTGCGGGAAGTGGTGCAGCGTGTCGATGAAGATCAGCGGTACCAGTCTGCCCAGCTCGTGCAACATGTCGATGGTCACCAGTCCGGTCAGCCCGAATGCCGTCGTCTGGTACAGCTGGCCTCTGGGGAACTGCTCCAGCGCCCAACGCAACACCCCTGCCGCGTCCTGCTGGCCCAGCTCCTGGTTCCACGACGCCAGCTGTTCCTGCGTCACCACGACTCCGTTGTTCAAGCGGTACACCTTGTTGTCCTCTGTCATATATGCTAGTCCTGTCCAGTCCTGTCTAGTCTTGCTTGGCCTTCCACCGCCATCCGCCCACTGGGGCACCCACCCTTCCGTATATATATACACGCCCATCGACCTCACATGGCGCATCGTGAGCAGAGCCTCTTGGAGCCACATCGACGTCCCCGTCGTCGCGAGAGGCCTCTTTTAGTCATTAGAAGCTTCACGTGCGATTGTTTTCCGCTGGCGGTCTCTTCAAGAACTAAGGAATTCTTTTTAAAGTTGAGCCAGGTTTGAGGAGCTTTAAAGGCCAATGGGAGCAACAGGCCCAGAAGCAGCACGGGAAGCGCAGCGCAGCGGAGAGACAGCGACAGAGACGGCGAGCAGATACAATGGACCCTGCAACGGTGGGAACGACGAACAGCGGCGGCAGCAGCAGCACGGTGGAGGCCGACTTCTCGGCCAGGCCGGAGCTGGCGGCCCTGCACGGGGAGCTGGCGGCCACAGAGGAACAGGTCGGTGCGATCGTGGAGTCATTCGTGGAGCTGGGCGTGTCGGTGTACGATTTCCCAGGGACGCCGGAGGCCACGCAGGGCATGGTGACCAACCTGAAGCGGAACGTCGACCGGCTACTGAAGCTCAACGAGCGCAGCAACGACCCGGAGTCCAGGTTGAACAAGGTGGACATCCCGCTGGAGGTGGTACAGTACATAGAGGACGGGCGGAACCCGGACATTTACACAAGAGAGTTTGTCGAAGCGATTAGAAGCTCGAACCAGTACCAACGAGCCAAGATGCAGGCCTTGAAGCAGTTGAGAGACTCCCTGGCCGAGAAGATCGTGGAGGAGTTCCCCGATCTCGAGAGGGAGGCACAGGACATCCTCAGGAGAACTGGTTCCTGAACGGCATGGATGGGCTGTCCCGGTGTGGTGGATTGGACAAAAATAACCAGTATGTAAATTGAATATGGAAAAAATTATAGGAATGAAAAAAAATATGTGTATAAATAAAAATTTTAATCTTGCTCTGAGATGACTAAAGGACAAACAGCCAAGCGCCCAAGATGAAATCTAAGAAGTTCAAGAGTAAGGCTGCTTCTGTGGTGGTCTCTGACAAATTGCCGATTTTGGAGCTCACGTTTGATGATCCTCTCTTCCAATTTGCATGCCATCCCGAACGGGAGGTCTTTATTGTGGGGTTGGCCACAGGGCATGTACTATGCTATCGATACAACTCCAAGGCATTGCAATCGTATCTGAAGTCCAACAAGAACTCCAAAGCCAAAAGAACCGAGGAGAAGAAGATTTTCTGGACGAAAGTTAGTGTCGGTGATGACATTTCTATGGAGGAGCATGGAATTGAGTTGTTATGGAAGACTAAGAGACACAAGGGCAGTGTCCGCTCCATCTGTCTGGAAGCAGATGGCTCCGTTCTCTATTCTATTGGCACCGACAACGTCCTGAAAAAAGCTGACACAATGACAGGTAAAGTGCTGAAAAAAACCGCCTTGACCGACATCACTAAAATTACCAAAATGGTCAAGTCACAAACTCACCCCGTGCTACTGGTAGGAGATGAAAGTGGGAAGGTGACAATATTAGATAGTGATATCTTGACTGTGAAGGACGGAATTGCAAAAATCCACAATGGTGACGCAATTAACGATATCTTCCAATTTGCCAAGAGATCTGTCCATAAGTATATTTCATTGGGCCAAACCACATTAGCGTATTGGGATGCCAGGGAATCCGGTAAGTTGGCACAAGCTAATAAAAAGGAGAACAAGAACAAGAAGAGTAAAAAACCTGTGGATTTGGAAGAAGAAGATGATATTGATGAAAACGTAAAAAGAAAGATTTTTGTGAGTGATGATCAAGAAGACGAAATAATATGTGGTGCCTTTGTAGACCCTTCAGAAGGTGACATCCTCGTCTGTGGGATGGGTGACGGAATCTTGACCCTATGGAAACCTGATAAAAATGATTTGGAAGATCAACTGAGTAGAATTAAAATCGCCAAAAACGAATCCATCGATTGTATAATACCGACTTTACAGGATGACAATTGTATATGGTGCGGCTGTTCAAACGGAAAAATATATAAAGTCAATGCAAAATTCGGCAAGATTGTTGAAATTAGACAACACAGTGACCTCGATGAAGTGGCTTTCTTAGATTTGGATTGTAACTATACAGTTGTCTCTGGTGGTATGGATACTTTGAAATTCTGGGAACAGGACAATGAGGACGACGAAGCTCCAGCTAATGACAGTGATGTTGGTTCTGATAGTGATAATGATAGCGATACTGATAGTGATAGCGATACTGATAGTGATATTGACGAAGATATATCAGCCATGACGGACGACAATGGTTCAATTCATGATTCCTCATCTGATGGCAGCTCTCAATCAGAAGGTGATTCAGACCTGAATGACGAAGATAGCATCGGAAACGATACTGGTAATGAGCAAGACGACAGACAGGATATCTTAAGGGCTTTGGAAGAATCTGAGGAAGATGACGAATCACCCGAAGAAAGCACCGACAGAAAGAAAAGAAAGCAACCTGCAGAAAAGGATAACAAGAAAAATAAGAAACTAAAGCAAAATAAAAATATCACTGAAACTTTTAGCCATGGCATTAGGAAATTTGATGACTTGTGAGACTCTGAAGTACTTATTGGTACAATGCTTACATATCTACATATAGATAGTATTACAAAAAAACTACAAAAAAAAAATTAATTAATAATAACAAGCAGTTCTTGTTTTAGAACATAGTGCTTCTGTTTACTAAAGTATAGGTGAGGTTATTTCCCACAGTCAGTAGGAGAATTAAAAATGAAAAATAAATGGTCTCTAGCGGGATCGAACCGCTGATCCCCGCGTTATTAGCACGGTGCCTTAACCAACTGGGCCAAGAGACCTGTCAAATTGTTGAACTCCCTTTTTAATGAGTGTGTCACATTGTCTTGGCAGCTACCTTGTATGCCATGGAGGGATGGCCATTTAGCGGTCCATGAATAGTGCCTATGAATCAATTAAGAAGGTTCTTTTTTTATTCTTTCAAGTTTTCCTCTTCTGAACAACCACGTGTGCATATTCCACTATTTGTGTGGTAGCGCCTTACTGATTGTACAATACCCTCGTGTGACGTGACCCATACTAAAGAGACAGAAATAAGACCCTACATCCGCGGTGTAGTTCCGCACTCAGCACTGCAAATGCAATCCCCTGTCTGTGGTCCTAACTAATGATCTGTGTTGAATTAATCGATGTAAACCAGGCCCTGGAGGAGCTCTACACCACACGGATTCATCTCTCAGCTACAGATGGAATAAGCACTTCTGCTTGGTTAACTAAGCAACAAGGTCAGACTCTTTCTAGGTCAGTCAAATACACACAAGGAGGGACGTATAAATTAATATCTAGCACCACTAGTAAACGATCGTTCCTGTTAGGAAGTTTTGTCATATATATGCAGCGCACCGACCTCTGCATGCGTCTCGTCTTCCCATGAGATCTGTAGGATAAATAGCATATTCTTGCAACGGACTTATATATACATCCAAAATATGTCGGCTAGTAAGAATGCTGGCACTCTCAGTCATCACATATCTGTGGGTGGTGATGATAGTTGTTGCTCAAGTGTAACGAACAACTCTGTCGCCAAAGACGAGGTAACAAAAAGCACTTCACAACAGAAACAGTCTTCTTGGGATGATGAATCTGTTCCGCAAAATTAATTCGAGCAACATTTCCTGGCCGGTATTACTCTCTACGCATGTCTTTGTGCGTTGGTACCAACGTTGGTACTAACGTTGCTTTTAGCCGCCCTGGATAGCATGATTGTTACAACGGTCATTCAAGATGTATCTAGAAAATTCAATGGTTACAGTAAAGTGGGCTGGTTGTCCACAGAATACGGTCTGCCCAATGTACTGTTGGAGTTGATGTGGGGGATATTCTCCCAGCCTCTAAGGTTTAAACTGTCATGCTCATCGCTATTGTGATTTTCGAAGTCGACTCCCTGATTTCCGCCGTCGCTAACACGATGGACATGTTGATCGGAGGTGGAGGCATTGCAGGTGTTGGGAGCTCGGGAATTCAGAGTCTTTCCTTTGTCATCTGTAGCACGTCGGGAGAGGAGAGTAGTATGGTCATCGCCGTCATGAGTTCTGTTTTCGGTATCGCTTCGGTTGTTGCTCCATTCGTCGGTGGTACCTTCACCACACATGTAAGTTGGAGATGGTGTTTCTGCATCAATTTACCCATTGATGGGACCAATTACATTGCAGTAAAAATATTAGAAAAATAAATGGTCTCTAGCGGGATCGAACCGCTGATCCCCGCGTTATTAGCACGGTGCCTTAACCAACTGGGCCAAGAGACCTGTTTATTGTTGGAGACAGACTATCAAAGTATTCCAACAGCCCACCAATAACTAATCTTTATACATTATTTGGAAAGTTCAATTTCTGTCGATAATTGTAATGAATAATTAAGATATGTAAGAATGCTAAGCATTGAAGGAACTGTAAGAATGCTAAGCATTGAAGGAACTAATACACAATGACTAGTTATCGTATAATATGATTGCTAATTAAGCGATAACAGAACAGTTATGTTGGCATACTAAGCCACATTAATTATTAATTAGTAAGCCAACATTAACCAGAGGAGTATATTAAAGATCCATTAATTGTACTCAACAATTGGTATATAAACTGATGA
>JAJMDR010000059.1:0-52150 GCA_030573655.1 Cylindricascospora bacillispora | reverse complement strand
GTGTTAGCAGTCATAGTTATGTTGGCATACTAAGCCACATTAATTATTAATTAGTAAGCCAACATTAACCAGAGGAGTATATTAAAGATCCATTAATTGTACTCACCAATTGGTATATAAACTGATGATGTGGTTATATATTCTATAGACATCGAACCCACATCCTATGTCATTTATTATATAGAACATATAACCAATCGGCGTATGTATTAACCTTCTACACATACTACTAAATCAATAATCATCTTAATTATTCATTACAATTATCGACAACAATGGTATTACTTCCTATTCCTACACTATTCCTACAGAATATTCATCTGAAAGTAGCTTGGCGCCGAACTGAATCCTGATACAATTATCAAAATATTACTGGTCCGACAACATCATGAAATTAATAATCCGCGATAGTTTAATGGTCAGAATGGGCGCTTGTCGCGTGCCAGATCGGGGTTCAATTCCCCGTCGCGGAGATTCTTTTTAGATTCTCGTTTAATCAATAATCTACTGGATGAACCAGTAGTATACTAACTGTTTCAAGTGAAGTTCTCCAAAAATTGTTCGTTAAGCGTCGGCTTAATTGGTGTATATCAATCGGATTTTTCTTTTATACTTTGTAAGACATTTGAAATTTTTGAAAACGCTATTTACTCAATTTGATTAAAATGTATTATTGTGTAGATAAAATATCAAAATTGTTACGCAAAAAATTTACCTAGCATAACGCTAGTGTATGAATAGTAAATAGCCAAAGAAGTCATACCAAAACTAACATTACTAGAACATTATTCAATGCTGAATGTAATAGTAGCGCGCGTACGACAGTGCCTGTATTAGCTCATTATAAAGACCTCTTGATTGTTTTTCAGCAGTTAGTATAGAAGCTATATACAAGCTTATACCTACCACTCATGCCTTCGATCCCATTTCTTATGTTATCCCTATTACATGACATGAAATCAAATCAATGTAAATGTTAGCCTTATTCATGTCGATAATTGTAATGGATAAATAAGATGATTATTGACTTAGTAGTATGTGTAGAAGGCTAATACATGCGCTGATTAGTTAGTTATATAACAATTGGTGAGTGCAATTAATGGGTCTTTAATATACTCTTCCGTTCAATATTAGTTTACTGATTAATAGTGAATATGGCTTACTATTGCAACCATGATTGTTTTGTTATCGTTTAATTAGTAATTATATTATACGATGACTAACCATGGTGTGTCAGTTCTTCAAGGCTTAGTACACATCGAACTTTATTGCAAATCACTGGGAAATAAAAAAGAATTAGTTAAAGAATTAGTTTTATAAATTATACAAAGAATAAATACGATATTAGGATCAAATATTAGGATACAATACTTTTGTTCAGAAAAGGGTTGTTTTTTTCTTGATCATTATTATGCGAAAGATCACGTATCATATTTTTATTATTGGGAAATGCGGGAAAACATCGATAACAAATCGAAATGAAATGATCTATGAAATTGAAGATTAAGCGAATATTGTCTTCAATACATTTTTGACTAATGGCCAGCCGTTATCTGATCTAACGGCATCTCCATTTTCTTGGAGTCTTCTTAATAGGTAATCCTTTGTTTCTAATGGAGGGCCCCATGGTACATATTTGATGATATTCTTGGCACCGTGATGCTTAATCAAATCATAAGTAACGTTGTCAGCCATACCTAATAATTGACCCAATACAACATTGACTTTGCCTGCAACATTATCAGTAGACTTCAATAAGTTGGTGGCTAAAATTTGGGATTGATAATTATGAGATGCAACAACCAAATGGCCCCAAGTAGAATTTTCGCCATTTTCTAACAAATCCTTGATAACTTTTGCCATAACCTTGTCATAGTTTTCGTCAGTTAACTCTTTTGTAGAATGGATAATGGAAGGTCTATTTGGTTCAGAATGGATATAGGCACCGCGAACTAATTTCAAGCCCAATTTATATCCCTCATTTTCCGCCCTAACATACTCCTGTTCTAGATGGTTTGCTGAATCTGATAAATATAACTGCCACGTCCCCACACAAGATATAATTGGCATTGATCTTGGGTTAAATTTTTGGAATAAGATTCTTTGTAATTCATAAACACCCTTGACTTGTAATTCGTATTTTTCTGCGTCAATTGTAGATACCAAAAATGGAGACTTTCTTTCAGGGTACTTAGCCAATAACTCCTTGTTCAATTGGAAAACCTCGTTGGTGATCTTGCTACAGTTTTCAATTAATCTGTTGCGTTGAGCTAAATATTCTGGGTTGTTAAAGTTGGATAACACTTCCACAGGATTTTCAACCAAAGCAGAGGGCTTCAAGGCAATATAACCCGGGGCAATATCATTAACATTTCCCTTACCACTCAAGGATTCCAAACTTTTAATCAAGTTTGGCTTTAATATGTTATGAACCGAGTTGATAGTTTCATCCACAATATAGTCGATATCGATGGTATTATCTTTAGTACCTTCTGAATTCTCTATGGTTAGTGACAGCATCATGTTAGTGATACCTCTCCTTTGTAAATTTTCCCCACATTGTCTAACCTGCTGGAAATTATCACCGCCACAATATAGTTTGGACACCAGTAACTTAACAAAGAATACAGGGACATATGGGAAGATCTTGATTACAAAATCCAACATTGTTTTGTTAATAGTAGCCACACCAATGACACCTAAGGAGAAAAGCTCTTGTTTGGATAATGTCTTCAAATACTCGATGGAAGATGGCGATGGAGAAGTTGTCTGATCTGCAACGGCTGGAGATGTTGTAGAGTTTTCATTCATGGCCTGGACAGATAGATTGTTTAAAGGAAGCTGCGATAACGTGTTGGTGTTGTCAGAAGATGCGGGCACGACTACGTTGTTCTCATGAGTCGTCAGACTAAAAGCGGTGTCATTAGTCCTAGGTGTTCTAGAAACATATGAACGACAGGAATACGAAGTATTCCTCAATAAAATAGGTTTGGAAGCAATAGATAGGGGGGATGTTGATAAGTTAGTTAAACTACGTTTAAATAGCACTTGCCTCATTAAAATTGTTCTTGATAATAAATTCTTTTGTGGTTTACGTTGTATTGGCACTGTTTTACGCTAAGAAAACTCTAGAGCTTACAGAAGGTCATGAGGAACATTACAGACGAAAAGAACAAAAGATGGTCTCCTTATATAACTTTTATTTCAATTCGTATTTTCGAGTTTTAAGTCTCTACTCCAATACCTCTCTTTCTATTCCAAGCACCACTTCGTTGAGAGAGGAAGAAGAAGAAAAACTCCTCACTTTGCTGTTGTTATCTCTCTAGCTATCAACACAAGCAAGCCCATTATCTAATCAGTAGACAATCCCTTTTTTTGATCTTTTCTTTTTCCAAGCTGACATTCCGTTGATCATTTTGTGATTGTGCGATGTTTTTCTTTTTGATTTTTCCTGTTGCATCTTCTCTACGTGGTGTTCTCTGGGATGACTGCGGTCTACTCGGGAACGACTTTCCGAGTGCCCAAGCCGTACATGATAGCGATTTCTTTTTGCGTGTGTTCGCACGGCTCTAGCACAGTTCCACCCCTCCATCCCCTCCCCTCCACCGGACACAGACATAGATGACTTCGAGATTTTGTTTTGTACGCGAGTCCCTATCACCCCTTTGCTCCGGGTACGGCCAGCCGAGGGGGGGGGACAGAGCAAAACAGCTCGCTCGGGATCGGGATCCCGGTGCCGAGATAGCGCAATTTGGGATTTCTTTTCCTTCGGGATTAACAGACACCACCAACAAACGGACTAGCTACTGCCTCTGAAGCCTACCAGCAAGGAGGCCCGGGCCGAACGTTATCTGATCTGTGTGTGCACACGTCTGTCCTGGGAAACCGCGTGGTTCCTCGGGAAGGGCCTTCCGAGAGTGGTCACGCTAGATTTGCGTTTGGGTGACAAGCGTAGATCATGTGACTTTGTGCATGTGACATATATTCTGTTATGTAGAGATGTATAGGAAGAATATATGGAGGACTAACTATAAGGACATCGAATTAGTGCGAATGAACCGATTCAGTGTTGTAGAAGGTACTCCCAGCCTCAAATGGGCGGTATGCTCATCAGGTACGTCATTGGGAACGTCCTCATCAACGTAAAATGCATTCTCAGTGCAGTTCTTGCCGGTTTCCCTTCTCTTCCTCCGCTTCGAAGGCGTTATAATGGACTTCAATAGTAGATTCTGGTAGCGTAGCGACTCCTTCAGGTCATGTGTATCCAAATACCGCTCCTCCCACTCACACAATTTAAGCATTTTGTCCACTTTTGTTTGTTCTTCCTCCTCTTCGCCATCGTCGTTGTTGTCGCTGTCATTGTCGTCCATCCTACAAGACGACAGTTCGCTGTGTTCTCTTATGTAGTGATTTAGTAGTTCATTTTTCACATATAGATCCAAAGTGTTGATCATCTGTTTCTTTTTCGTCAACTTCAGGGCGTTATTCATCGAAACAGCGGAAGTATCCCTGGAAGATGACGATTTATCGTCTAATTCCAATGAGAATTTGTCAAGAGATTTTAGTATGGTGTTTGCAAACGTATAGATATTGCCATTATTCTCCTGATTCATTAGTCGTAGGCCCAATTCAATCTCTTCTCTATCTACCACATGGTATAGCTCATCGCCCATGGATATATCCAGATGCTCAGACTGTTGATTGTTTAGCAAACTTTTCTTTTCTATATTCGGCAATACGCTGTACCATAGTAATTTTCGAAGATATTGGAGCAGTTTTTGCGTTATGAAGTTAATAGATTCCTTGGATACTTCTGGAGGGTCAATTGGCATCTCTGGATTACGATTGTACATGTTCCTCCATCGCAGCTCCCACGATTTCATATTGATTAACTCGTCCTCATCCTGGCTCACATAGTTGGTCTCCCTGCAGTCATTGATTTGAACGGACATCAGCTCCTCTAGGTTGATAAACTCCTCATTCATCTCGTATGCTATAGGAAACTCAATCTGTTTCATCAATTTGTTATATTCGCGATTCCTTTGCAGCGTTAAATAATTATCTTTTAATACGTTATAATACATTAATATTTCAAATTTGCTCTTGTTTGGCAATTTGGAGCACCATTCCTCCAATCTATGTATACTATATCGCGACAGACAATGGAAAAACGTCTCCTTCTCAAGTTTGGTCCAATAACTACCCAATTTGATCACTTTTTCCTCCCGCTTATCGTCGTCAACATCTTCATCCTCTTCCCCTTCGTCATCTTCTCCTTCTTCTTCTTCAGAACTACTAAAATCCCAGGTGTTTCTTGTGATAATGTCCTGCTGATTAGTTGCTGGGTTCTTCTCATCATCATCTTTAATTCGGCTATTTACATGTATTCTTGAACCATGCACCGCATCAATTATAGACTTTTGAGAATATGGTTCGGAAAATGAAAGCAATTCTCGATTGAATATCTCAAAGTATTCGTAAACTGAATCTAATCTCTTACGTTTCACAGTCATATCATCGTAAGTCCCCCAACGATTTCCGCGATGTTTATATATTTCATCAGAGATGAGCTTGTTTGGTTTGGTTTCTCTGTTTTTTTTTCATTATTCAAGTAAAAATTACACGCAGTGAAAAATTAAATAAAATGTCTACAGAAGCTAGTTCAATGAGTTGATTGTTAATAGCTGTAAAAAAAGATAAAAGAACTAGAATATTAGCAGTGGTTCAAATAGATCGTGGACTAATAGTTTCTTGATGTACAAACTTCCGCGATCCAGTTTGTTGTGTTCTCAGTTTCTAACCCGCCTAAATTGGAGTCAACGAATAAGGTCACGACAATGGAAATCATATACTGACGACAACTCCACAAGGTTGTCAAATGATAAAGAATCAACACCCAGCAATGAAAATATAGTAAAGGAAGATGATGTGACCTTGAGGCGTAGGGGTAAGAAGAAGAAGCCTGCTAAACAACGGCTTGTTGTATTAGATCACAAACAATCTGGGTTGATTAAGGATAAATATCAACGAATATTGGATAAAAGAGAATTTGATAGAAATACTAACATGACTATTTTGGAAGGTATAGATTTAGGTCCTGATAATCATGCTAGGGACTCCTCTGAAAAGTCTGAACAAGCTAGTGAGGATTCTAAAGCGTTATTAATGGATGTCATCCACTCAAAACAAAAGCGCTTACTTGTGTTCGAAAATAGAGTTTCCGATGCACAAGTAATTAAATCGATTGACTACCAAAAGCCCATGAATCCTCAAATGTCTGAAAAAAGATTTGAACAATTACAGGCATTATTGAAAACTGCTTATACTTTACCTCAGTTGAAATCATATTTAGCATCATATGGGGAGAAAAGCTTGCCTAAAAGTATTACTAAAAAGCGCATTATTTTGCGCATTATTAATGAACTATGGGGATGTAAAGTACTTGAGACTATGAATGAGACTGATGACTTGATTATTCAACGTATTATTAGCGCGGATACAAAATTCCTTTATTTATTACTATTGGTGGAAAATGGTAAGATTTTGAAAAACTTGGCTCATCATGGTGCATTAGTTGCCCTATCTTTGGATGATAATGTTATCATCGTAAGAGGTACCAAGTCTGTGGTGGATTATGTCGAAGTTTCATTGAATAAAATATCAAATAATGTGATCGAAACTATTTTGCCCTTAAGGGAGATTATATTGAGTCATGCTGAAAGAAATAAGAAGCTAGATGGTGATATTAAAGGTTTGTTATCGAAAGTCCAAAGAGCTAGTTCGGTTTATTTTGAACCACTACCTAGTGACTCTGCACTGACAGTTGATGCTGCCAAAAGTGCTCAAATGTCTGTATCTGATTCTCCGGTACTGAAAAATCTATCCACTGATTGGGATTTGATGAAATCGAATTCGAATTTCTACAAGATGGCATCTTTAACCCCCAAGAAATTTTCATTGGCAAAGAGTTTATTGATATGGCAATTGAACTATAACCCTCAATTACGAGAAAAAATAATTTACTGTGGCCAAGAAAGTCCAGATTCTTATAAAAAATACCCTTATTCAAATAGTGAATCTTTTGACTGGGTAAATAGATCGCAAGAATGGGGAAGGTTGCAAAAATCTCATATTGTTGGTGCAGCTGATACTCATATAGAATTTAGGCCTGATGATTCAAAGATCGATGAGTTGTACTCCTTCTTAACGAAGCAAAGTTTGGATGACGCAGTAAGTTCCAGCATTGCTTTGCCAAAGAATAAGATTTTCTCTATAACTCTAGGTCAGTTGTTGCAATCAGTGGGTAAACATGAAGATTTAAAAGGATCTACAACTCAGTTGTTTCAATCAAGATTGTTGAAACACCCATCCATGTTGGATAGATTACCTTTGTTCGATTCACAGAATACAGATGAAGAAATGTTTCAACTTGACCATCATACGTATTTAGCCAGATTAAAGTTCATCCCTAATTTATCTAGTTCACCAAATCCAGCACAAAACTTACCACCATTGGAATTATGGTTTGAGTTAGATGAGAAGACACAAGTTGTTAATGCTACAGTCAGAGCGATATTGTTAATTAATGAACGTTCAGGATACCTTCAAACACCTCAAATAGATTTTGACTACAAAGTGAGCGCACATGAAGTTGCAGAATTGTTCAAACCTTACGACGGCACTAATGAGGATTACTTATCAAAGCAGAGTGGTATTCACGACTTCCTATCAAAAACATCAATTGGGTTTAATATGAATTCATCTAAGGTTCATCCAATGAATATTAACATTTCTATACCAGGTATTACTTATTCCGAAGGAGAAACTACTGTTTCCTATGACTTTGTCAGTATATCGCGCAACAGAGTGCTTAGCCTGAAATACATGGATAAGTATCTTGTACAGTTCACAGAGGTTGACGGTGGTCAATTTGGTGGTAAATATACACAAACAGATTTCATAGGCGGAGAATTTATGAGTAGGGAAGAGTTTGGGCAATTCATCAAAGATGTCTCAAAATTTTATTAATGTAATCTTATTATTGCGATGCGACCATAGTATGTCATGCATTTTGGAGCATTATGAGCAATGTAATAGTGTCCACTTGTAAATAATTAATTATGTATTAATGACTAAAAAGTTCAGTATAAACCTATGTACGAATATTAATCTCAAAATAACACAAAACAAGAGAATCCTATTGCTTTGTAGGCGTTTACCTATTTGGGATGGCAAAGTCACACAGAGTTAAACATGTAGGCTATGAAGATAATTAATTATGTTTATTTTCTTTTGGTTTGGAAAACGGAATAGCCAAAGTCGATTTTACCTTTTGTGTTGTCGATTTTCCTAGATTGTCTGGACTAAATGTAATAGGAACTTCTTCATCATCTTGAATTTTTGGTGCTTCGATATGCCCAAGGGCGTTTAATCTTCTTTGCCTTTCAATTTCCGTCTCAGGTTCGTAATCTTGACTTGATCCTTCTATCATTTCATTCTCTTCAGGGTAATAAAGTTCATCTGAATTATCAGTACTTCTATCATCTTCAGTATCGTATTCAGAGTCATCATTATCTTCTGTGTTGCTGATATAATCATCTTCTGTCAGTATAGACGGTACATTGCGTGGTGCAGGGGTTAAATGACGTTCTACCGGTTTTGTAGATGTTGCCGTTGCACCTGTGTTGGGTGATGTAGAAGTTCTTAGTCCAACTGCATTTAAAGCTTTGAGGACTACATTTGGACTAGAAACAGGTGATTTTTGTCCAGGCTCCTGTTCCCCAGGTTTAGCATGGTGATTAATGGTGTATCTCCTAACCACTTCACCTTCTTTATTTTCAATAATTAATTGATCACCGATTTTGTAAGCTTTGTATTTTTTCTGTTTAGATGGTTCGACAAAGGATTGTAGATTTTTTATTGATAGAGGTGGAATTATATTCTTTAAAGAAGGATAACTGGAAGCGGAATCTCTACTCCTTATCATCTTCAAAGATACCTCTGAATGCGAATCTTGTTGCTCTAAGTCTTTTTCTCTTTCTAAATTCAATTCCTTCACAATTTCCCCATGTTTGTTTTCGAATACTAATTTGTTACCTGTTCTAAATGCAATAATAGGTGTTTCTTCTTCCTTTCTAATTTCCTCCTTACGAACTTCATCGGATGATTTGACAGAAGAAGTATCCCGTTTGCTATTAGTACTGCTTCTTCCACTAGCATTACTTTTTTTTCTACCTAAGTTCCACAGTGTCACAGGAATTCTAACAAATTCTTCAAGATCTGCAGATATGCCTTCCACATTATGTGTTTCATCCGGACGATAATTTTCTATATTGGGCCCGTAGCGACTTCCAGTAGAGATGCTTGGTGAATAATTATCAATATCACCCAAGTCTTCCTTTTCGCCATATTCTTGCACATGGTGTTCTTCTTCAGTTGGCGCACTCAATGCAAATGTAGCAGCTCTTGCTTCTCGTTCTCTCTGTAACCTTTCTCTTCCTAAGTCATTTAACTCGTCATCATATTCTGTAGAATAAATATTTTGTTTGATAGGGTGCAAGAATTCTTTACCTTTCTTTAGCACTTTCTTATGTCTACCTCTTTTCTTCAATCTCTTTTTAATCCTTGTACGCATGGTCTCCGTCTCTCTATAATCTTCATCTCTTTCTTCCTCTTCTTCCTCTTCATCTTCGTATCTATCAGCAGTGGATTTCGATAGTGTGTCCACACGATGTAATGAAAAGGAACGTCCTGTTTTATCCAATGAAGGTAATCTTTGCATCCACGAACTCTTCCCGTTTCCATTAGTTGTATGAGTAGTAAAAGTTTTTGTTAGAGTTATAGTGTTCAGATGACGTCCTAGGGTCATTATTGCTACACTAGATCCATGGACAATAATTGAGGTAATAATAAAGAAACATACCATTGGCCATATGATGGCAATCAATTGCCAATGCTTAGTTTCTTCCTTTGGTGGAGTCTCATTTAATGGAGTGGGTTCATCATAGATTGTTAATTCTAATTCACCTCGTGCTAGAATTGCAGCAAAAATAGCACCGACACCAATTGGCCCAAAATGGCCGACAAATAAAGCCTCTCTCCAAGTCTTTATATCGGGTATTAATGGCTTTAAAGCCATCACCGTAGGAATTCTTCTTAGAAAAATAACCACAATAGATAATATGATTAGTCTCCAAACATTAGTACCTAAATATCCTTCATTAAATTGGTGCCATGGGATAATGGCGCCAAAATAAATAAAATATGCATAATTTAATAATAAGTCAATGACTGTCGAGACTTTAGATTCTTCCGTTTGTTGAGAGAACCAACCATCCCATGCAAAGGCTGCACCTGCTGCAAACGATACTAGCAGGTCGTCCACACCTAAAATGGACCCAAATCCTGCACACATGAAGGCTAAGACAACATAAAAGGCTAAAAAGGATTCTCTATCAATTATATTTTTAGATTCAGCAAATCGGATACAAATTCTTCCGACATAACCAATAACAACCCCTAGGAAACAACCAAACACACATTCATATAGAATAGTAACACAGATCCAGTCTTTAACAATTTCTCGGCCGTTACCTGGATGTAGTACTAGACCAAGAGATAGAAATATAAATGGGAAGGCCAATCCATCATTACAGCCTGATTCTGCCGACAACAAGTTTCTTAGATGGCCTGGCACTCTTTGTGCAAATTTACCCGATACAACAGATTGTGCAAGAATGGGGTCTGTTGCAGTGATACAAGCAGAAATTAAAAGTCCGCCTGGAAAGTTTAAATCAGGGATAACAATCCAGATAAATAAACCAATAATTAACCAACCTGCTGTCATTACCGGTAGTAGTAACAAAGTCACTGAAAACCAATGCTTCAACATATATTTTCTTGGTAATTCAACTGCCACAGCGAATATTTGTAAACATAACACAATTCTTGTAATTTCAAGTGTAATAATATCAGAATTACCCCAGTCTAGTGGATTAAACCAATTCAGGCAGACCGGTCCTACAATGAGACCAAAGATCCCCGCCACCATGGCTTCACCAATATATAGCTTTTCTTTAACAAATAGCGATACTAGGGAAAAGATTGATGAAAAAACTCCCACACAAGCATAGGCCACATGAGGTTTTGTTGCATCTATATGACTCCAAACCATATTATAAACATAGATGAGTGTAGGAAGTGTGCTATTAAGTCTATTAGTATAAATGAAAAAAGTCTTCGTCTTTATTAAAAGATCAGATTCTTTGCAAATAACTTTGCTTTTAGTAGTGTCTGCTTTGTTTTGTGGATTAAAAGTACCAATGTATATTTATAACAACAAAAAAACTAAACCTTACGAAACTGCTAAGGTTCAATGAGGAAAATATAACTAGCTAAATCAAACAAATAGTTAATGTGTAGATAGCTGCCTGATACAGCTTGTTGCGGTTGTGTCTTTCTATTGTTGCAGTTTTTTAAATACAAAAAATGAAGATATCTGAGATGGGGAAGTTAAATTTTTCTTCCAATTGTAGGTTATACAGTTTTTGAGCTCATCATATAAGCCCTGTTTGATTTACATATGCCATCGTTTAACTTAAACATGGTCCATTTATATATAATACAGAACCATTCTGGAATTGTTCCAAACAGGATCTTCTACTTTGTACAAGGTCAGCGAATAGTTTTGCATCGCTTTTTGTAAAAAAATCGTCAAGATGGAGGATTCTCGAAGATGGAATCCAATAAATGCATGCACGGTGGTGGTGGGACCGTTTAGTTCTCGGAAAAGATCTGTCAATTTCCTTAGAAATGGATCGATTAGATACTCGTTATATATAACGTCCATTGACATTATGTAGACTGTCGCAGGGCCTATTTCTTCGTGTTGTAGCATCATTTTGGGTAAAAAATCTGGTATGCTTGATAATTCCCAATCCAGCTCGCAAACATCCAATTGAACAGGCCTTTTTTTTCCATCTTGATGCGTCAATGGAAGGTCCAGTGTATTGGACTGACATTGTCGCTTGTTGATTTGGCCGACATTCTCTTGGATGTTGTGTTTTAACCTGGGCAAAATGCCCTTTTGGTCAGTGGCATAGTATTCATCGATATAGTTACATAAGGTAATGGGTAATATACCGGATATGCCAGAACCCAATTCGATCACGATAACATTTCGATCCGCTTGGTTGATTAGCCCAGGGACAGCTAACCTGGAACAGTCTTCGGCTTGGTCACGCAGTACAGTTACAGCCTCATCACCGTTTCGCCATGGTGATGAATATTCACTGTACAGGAGCCAATTGATGAAGAACGGTGTTGTTGACCACAACACGTACCCCGTGGTAGAGTTGCCATTAACCTGCGATGACAACAAGTTCGTTAATTGTTGTTCCAAGGTGATATAATAAATATCGTTTATGCAATGGTTAGTTGCACCCGCAGCGTCGTCATCCCTATGATTACGGGCCCGACGCCTATTGTGTTTGCGCTTGACGCTGCCACCAGCAATATTTCCAAAATGCAGCTCGATAGAATTCTCCCTGTGATTCAGAATACCAAGATCTTGCTCCACTTGTTCTGCTATTTTGGACAACTGACTGTACACTTGACCTACATGTTCATCGACAAGATCCTGCACCTCTCGATGAGGTGCCAATTCGACTAGTTGAGCAACTTCGGCCATGTTGAAAATATGCACTTGGGACACGTGTGGGGTGGTTATCTGTTCTCTTGCAGTGCCGTCTTAAAGTTGCTCGCCTTTGAGGACCTTCAAGTTTGTTGATTGTTGATCCTTTTGTGGGTGCAGTTGTCTTGCGAGAATATCGATCGGTAAAACAGAGACAGAGAGACGGGAGACAGAGGGAGCCACATGTACGCTCTTCTCATTGTAAAGCGAGTCCTTTCGACTTTTTTAAAATAGGGAAACTTGGGTGTGGTAACCTCTGGGCAGGTCGGGTGCAATTACAGGAACAAGGGTATATAAAGAAATCGGCTTCGGTTAGAGGTTTGGTACCTAGATTGGTAATGTCTGGAAACGGTTTTGTAATGGTGTAGTCTTACAACTAGTAGTGCCAGGTGAAGCGAGATTAGGATAGTGTGTAAGAGTAATAGTAATAGGAATAGGAATAGGAATAATTGAACAGTGATGAACACGGTGAGCACGTTTGATAATGTTAGTACTTCATCTATGTCATCAATATTCTCGATAATCGACGATATTGAGGATGATGGAATGAATTACACGTATAATAACTATGGATATTATAAAAGGTATAGTTTAACAGATTCGATCAATTGGAATTGGAATTTTGATGAGAATAATAGTAAAATATGGAACGATAGCAAGATCGTGACATCTACGGTTCCAAAGTCAGGGAAGGAATTAGAAGTTAAACTTCATTATAGTTTAACTGCTCAACAGCAGCAGCAGCAACAACAACAACAACAACAACAACAACAACAACAACAACAACAACTCTCACTACCTTTAACCTCAGCAAATTTGAAACACTTTACTCATTTGAATAGTCAAGCAGATTCATTTGTAATAAATGATAATGTTTCAGCACCTTCAAGCGCTGGGAAACAACAAAGGAAAAGGGCAAAGAAGAGGCATTCAAACAGTTCTAATACTAAAAAGAACAATAAATCAACGAGCTCAACATCATTGTTCCCTGTAGAACTTTTTAAGACGGAACTATGTGAGGCATTCACTACAAAGGGTGTCTGCGAATTTGGTGATAATTGTAAATTTGCTCATGGACTAGATGAATTACATGTTAAGGAAACAAGTAAGAATTATAGAACGAAGCCGTGTATTAATTGGACAAAGCTGGGGTACTGTCCATATGGCAAAAGATGTTGTTTTAAACACGGTGATGATTATGATATCCAGTTGTATGTTAATGCAGGGAAATTAGTTGAAACTAACGGTAATAGCAAGCACAACAACAATAGCAATGGTAGTGATAACAATGCTAAAAGTACGTGTGATATAAAGAGGAAGAAGGACCCAAATTTGCATATAAAGGTAAAGCAGTTGCAAAAAATGGTCTGGTAATGTACCAACTTCCTATTTAATTAATTCGCTTTATTTTACTCTTTTTATTTGTTTTCTGGTGAGTTAGTATCATTGGTTATTTTTCTAGGTGTTTTAAAAAAATCACTCATATATATATATATATATGTATATATTCATCTATTTACTTATTTATTTACTTAATTATTTACTTATTTATTCGTAAGGTCCAACTGAGTTAGAATCTAAATTTTTAAGAACTTTTGCACTAGTCCAAAGATTTAATATTTTGTACATAATATACACACTACGCTAGTTAATCCTGAAAAAGATATAAGCGTGAGAAGTTACATGCTATATATTACTTCTGATACAAATACCCTCCTGGTCCGCCCAATCTCTTATCGTCTTTTCGTCCAATTTATTTACAAAAGAATCCAAGTCCACCAACTCATTAATTAAATCTTCAATAGATATTGGGTTAAAACAATAAATCTCTTCCATTAATCTTTCATTCATCTCCACCAATCGTTTCAAGAACTTGTATACATCTTCTCTTTGAGTATTTGTGACTAAAAATTTTATAGGGGAGGTTTCAGGGTTGAATTGGTCACATAGTACTTGTGATGCCAAACTTAAAGATTCAATTATCTCAGATTTTGTCCGACTTGGTTTTAAACCAATCTTTTTCAAAGTCTTTCTTAGCTCTTGACATGACTGACTTAATATAATATCATCCTCATTATCATGTTCTAAGCTAGCACCATCATCTTGAGATATTGGTTCCAAGGATTCTTTATCAATCTTTGGCGCTTGTTCAATGAGAACTTCTCCTCTACAATTTTCCTCTTTTTTGTCATCAGGCTCAATTTCAATTATACTGTAAGAATTTCCTTCTTCAATACTGTCCTCTGAATCTGACACAATAATGTATTCATTTTCCATTAAAGTGGTAGGATCTAATGCAAATATATTCCTACTGTCATCCTCGTTAACTTTATACCGAACAGCCTTTCTAAAATCACTTACTTTCACCACTTGACTAAGAGTTGATGTTCTTGTCGCCGGAATTTGTATAATATGCTCACTTATCTCCTTACTTACAGGTGATATCAGATCGCCAACCACATTAAATGATTGTTTGGTTAAGTCTATCAACGGTGATTCATTAGTAATTGTCCGTAAAGGTTTATTGTACAATGTACTATTATTTTCTAATTGAATATCTCTATGGGATTTTACCAATGATAATGACACATCTGTACTGTCGGATATTATACTATCTTCAGAATCAGAATTCCACTTAATAATTGAAAAATCAGAGCCTCGTGATCTATCATTAATATCATTATTTGCTACAATATAATCTTCCATTTTTGGACCGTCGTGGCTGTCAATACTTAAACTACTTTTATCCTCCATGATTTGAGATAATGATATAAACTTCATTAATCGTCCATCATCTCTATTATCAATAATTTTTGGAGGTAACAACGTGGACATAGATCCTCTAATCTCCATGCTGTTACAGACTGGTGGTATCTGTGATGCACTCCAGAGTCCATTGGATTGTGAATCAAATTGTACTGGAACTATGTGGCCACTTTCGACAGATTCTTTTTCAATAGTGTCCTGAAGTATGCTCTCCATATTAGTTGCTTCATTCTGGGATAGTGATTCTCTCAATATTGAGTAGATTTTTTCCCATTCACGAGATGTATATGTATCATATTTTTGGGAAACTGATTGTTTCTTCTTATTCTTTTTAGATCCTTTCAAAGTTCGTTGGTTTGATTTCAACATACCCTTAACTTTACCTCTTTTCCCAGATAATTGCAGCAATAATTTTTGGGACTCATTGATAGAACTTGTGTCAAAAGATGGTGCTGCTTGAGATCTCCGTTTAGTAGGCTGCTTGCCATGTCTTCTACTTTCTTCGATAGAGTCTTTAATATTCTCATTAATCCCATTCATATATTTAAATTGCTTTAATTTAGCTCTAAGAGATTCATCTTTTATTATATCATCTAGCTTACTTTGAATTTGAGTATTAATAAAAACGAAGTTGTTCGCATCTTCTTCAATGGTCTCTACATCCATTTCTAATCCTTTCTCATTACCATTTACGCTTCCAGGGGCAGAGTCTGGTTCTTGTACCCGTTCTTGCACCTGTTCTACTTCTGTATTCTGATTTCCTATTTCACCCATACATTTAGCACTATCAGTTTTTGCAAAGTCCTCTTCATTCTTGACTTCTTCCATTTCAACATTATTATTAATATCCGTTTGAGACAAACTAAAATCTATATCGGGTATCTGAGTCTCCAGATCGACGTCTCTTGTCTCAGATGAGGCAGATTTAGGTGAATCATTCACTTCAGAACTATCATTAATTGCTGTCTCTTGCAAAAGACCTAAATTCTTCAACGCACGATGATAGTCCATAATAAAGATTCTACCACCATCTCTTGTTGACTTCTAACGACCTTTACTCCTTTCAGCGGCTAAAAGCAGCCTTTTCTTCGACTCTCATTGTTAAACGTAAACTAAACTCTGAAATAGGACTTAAAAACTAGTGAAGTTGGCTTGATAATAAAATTATGCTATCACGTGAAACGATATATCATAATAATAAATGCTACATGGGATGCTATTTATATAAACTAACAACAATGGCAGTAATCATAACATTCCAGTATCCAGTACTGGTTCAGCTAACCTCACATATTCATCCTTTTCTAGGATACCCAGGCTTTGTAGATCTGACCAGAACACAAAGATCTTATCACTGGAATAACCCATATAATCAAAACTATCAATATCTACACCTTCAGTAAATTCTGCAGTAGATTCTCTAGAAGGGGAATTGGCATCTACTCCATCGTCCTTACTAGTGGTAATAATGTATTTACCTTCACTTGGTCCATCTTCAAATGTCTCGACATGTTCTTCTTCCAAGGCCGCCTTTTCAATCTCTCCACTTTGAATAACCCCCCACAAACTCCAAAATAGATGTACAGCGGCCCTCCATTTTATAATAGAATTATAGAAATATTTCACCTCATCGTCAATGGAAATAGTAGACCCTCCCCTACGATGGGAAACGTACGAATATAGGAAATTCAAAATTTGGTCCTTTGTTGGAAATTTAGATATATCACATTTATGTGGTTCATCAGTGGTATAATCATGCATCCATTCACTCAAATGATTAGCTAGATCATATGCTGCAGGGTTAGCACCCGCATATTCAAAATCTATAACAACCAACTTGGAATCTTGAACCTGTTCATGTTTGGGAGGATGAATAATATTGTCCAAACATATGTTTGATGATACAGGGAATAATGAAGCAGAAGACGCAGCAGACTTGACTGAAGTGATACCGTTATTGCTATTGTTTGTAATACTAGCATCACTATTTTCCTTGGTATTAGTAGCTCTTTTGGGGTGTGTCAAAGGTGAACTAAATAAAAGATTACCATATTGCGCATCATTGTGGCAAAACACCAAGCTCTTTTTCAATTTTTCAATATCTTGTTCATTTCCAAACAACCAAGAATGATATTTTTCAACTGTTTTCTTAAATGTAGTCCAATTGGAACATAAAAATGATTTTTTAATATTGGAATCATCATTTATCCATGTAGCACCTTCTTTCTCCAACCTTTCCATCCATTTTGTTATCTTATTCCACGAAGCAGGCCCATTTACCCTTTCAGATTTTAGTACATGGACACCCGTATGCAATTCCTTCATTCTTCTTGCTATTCTTTGTGAAGTTTTCCAATCTCTGATATCATCTCTTGTTAAAGTGGTAGCATTTTCTAAGAATTGTTCAAACCTACCATTTTGAAAGCATCCATATAAAGAGGGACCGATATTACGTAATGATAATCTAGCTAATAGTTGCAGTTCATAATCTCTATCAATGATAGTTTCATTATTGGGCCCATAAATTCTTAAGAGTAATGATGGTTTATCAGGATATTGTACTTTAAAAATGGCATTTGTCATTGCTCCCGTAATTTTCGTTAAATTTAATTTAGATCTCGATAGGGGTGACATGACAGAGCCCTTAAGATACCATTTTGGTATTTGTAAGCTTTGAATCATATTCAAGACATCATCTTTCAGATAATCTTGAGGTAAACTTGCATCTAAGGATGCCCTTATAAAAGGAACCTCTATATATTCATTACTTGTTGATAGATTTGATGAATCAGTAGGAACAGGAATAGTGTTGTTAAATCCAAGAGATTCCATACCGCTTATGATAGAGTTCGTTCCGCTTCTGATTTCTAAAAAAGATCCATTGTTACTGGCCATATGAATGTTATCAAGTTTACTTGAAAATTGTGAAGCAGAGTCACCTAATATTGAATCTTCATTGGAATAATCAGATGCATCACTCCAATTTCCGCCTCCATCAGATTCAATACTAATAGTACGTATTAATCTCTGCGATGATCGTTTTTGGCGAGTTAAGGAAGGGCGCCTTTGTTTGCTACTCGATCTTGATCTCGATCTACCCTTAGAAGATCCTGGATTTCCACTAAGAGGCATTTTATAAAACTGTCGGACCTTGTTTCCTTTTCCTGTATTCCAATCTTTATTGCTTTCTTTTCCCTCTGTCTTCTGTTGCTAAACTACTTTCCATAAAATAAGAAAACAGAAACAATACTAATAAATGTTCCTTTCAACACGTCTAATGGTTTACTCCAGAGACACCAGTATCAAATGAATTATCCGAAAGTCGGGTTCCTTTTATTTTGTCATCCTTATAGAAATCCAATCTTCAAAAATGCCATACTTCTTTGATTTTGCCTTCTATTTAATATTTATTGTCATTGACTTATTTTTTTCCCACATCGTTCTTCTTCTCGTTTTTTTCTTCTTCTTCTTCACATGGCAACACTATGGGGAAAAATCGATAATGTGCCATTAAGATTCGACAACACTATTGTAGCTATTTTTAACTATAGACGAAATGACCGTTGACCGACCCTATTGTTGGCATCAAACTAATAATGGAATTGATAAAACACAGTTACTACGAAAGTGAGAGTAGCGACAGTGAGGTAGAGGCACCCATTAAAGAAAGTAGTTTGCCGGACATACCGAGCGAAATCCTGGACAAATATCATATTGCACCAAGCATAACATTTGGAGAAGAAATGTCTACTTCATGGAAATCGTTTGTGTATCTACAGTGGAGACCACGTAAGGATAGTCGGAACCAATTGACGAGCTTGGTCCATCTCGTTAATAGAAGATTGCAAGGACTCGATATTGAATTCGAACCTTTACATATCAGCAACTTAGGAGCGCCGCTGCCCCTGCATGTATCTTTATGCAGGACGATTACTTTTAGCACGTTCTCTGAAAGAAATACTTTTGTCAGGGAATTAGTCAGTAACATCGAAAGGTTACAACTAAGTCCCTTCAAATTAAGCTTTCAGAAACCCCTAAAATTACTGAAGTCGTCTACGACTCAAAAAGTGTTCTTAACAATTACTACAAGAAGCGAACCGGACAGGAACGCGATGAATAGACTAAAGGACGTAATCTCTGAGTCTTGCAGGGCCTGCCTCCCATTAGAAAAGTCCATAGAACAATTCAATCTAAGACCTGGCTCAGAACATGTATCTATTGGGAGATCCCTACCCATGTCTCGTGAAAAGTTTGACAACATTAACGAAATTCTAACCACGCTTGGGGACCAACTAAGTGAAATCACCCATAATGAACTGATAGAAGGTGTTAAAGTTGACATCAATAGAGAGACTTTGACAATTCCGATGCGACAGCAGAGTCCACGTGACAATATATTTTAATTCGTGAAATTTCCTGATTAGGCTGAAACATAAATACAATTCCTGATTAAGTAATTATTGTCTAGAGATTTCAGTCAATTCTTTAATATGAAAACAAACGAGGTTCCAATATATTAAAACTCAACATATAACTTCGAAGTGGGATAGTATGTAATCGGACCTCCAGAAAAAAAATTAGTAGATAAATTTCTGTTTTGACTTGTCAATTCAGTCCACATTTTTAAAAGGAGAGGAGAGATCATCTATTGGGACCAAAAATTAAACCAAAAAAACAAAAAAGCAAAGGGAGAGAAGGACCAAGATCAAGAACCTATTTTCTACCTTGTTTATTTTATTGGATTTCCTCGATGGATGGTGTGTATGATCAATAGAAACTGAATAATTTTTTTGCTAATTATCAACCGAACCATAGAAACAAACAACTGAAAATTTAAACAACAACAACGAACACAACATGGATTCATCTGAAAACCATTGGGCGTCTAAAATGTCTGGTTTTTTAAATGAACCACAACGGAATATATCTGATCCCTATTTTGGAGGCATGAATAACCCAACGGGGTTTGATTACTTATCAATGGATCAGAACGAATTCCACAATGGCAAGCCTTCGATCTATGAGAATCATGACGATATTAATTATGAAGATATTGATATAATGCTGACCCAGGAACTGAGAGATTTGGATATACCAATGCTCCCAACAGAGGACACGTCGAACATACCGACCACTACTATGAACAGCAATGACGAGATCAAATCTGTTTCGCAATTCAAAACTCCGTCCGTAAGTACCCACAAGAGAGATCCCAGTGGTACTGCTATTTTTGGGTTTGCCAATCATAACAAGACGCTAAGTATATCTAGTTTGCAACAATCCATATCACATATCCCGTCCTCCAATACCGCCGCACTGTTGTACCATAACATACACAATAACAATAACCCTAACAGTAATAATAATAAGAATGATAATGGTACGCCTAATATTCCAAGTGCTCCACCGTCCGACAAACATATCAGTCAGGTATTATTAAAACAACAAGAAGAGATCAAATTCGAACTGGAAAGACAGCGTGAGTTAAACAAGCAGTTGGAATTGCAATTACGTGAGAACAAACTGCAACAGGACCAACTTAGGAAAGTCTTGGAGGAACAAGAACTTCTGACTAAGAACCTCGTGACCGCCGGGAGTGGTAGCCTGGAAGCAACACAACCAATCCAAATCAACAGCAGCAACCATTCCAGTCCAAGCAAGAAGAAGTACGACAAGGATGCGCTGATAATCACACAAAACTCGCCCAGCCGCGGGTACCAGTTCCCTCCTCCATACATGATATCACCTCCTGTTTCCCACAGGAATACCTCCATCTCCGGGTCACCTGACCGACGTCCGAGACATATAAAGCCGCCCTCTGCTGCTGCCACTACGGCCAACAACGGACCACATCTACAAATCCCTCAAGATGAGGCCTACCTAAAGAATGACGGGTACTGCTCCCCTCGATTGCTGTTCCCAAGCCGAGGCCTGCCCTCAGATCTCTCTAACAAGAGTCCATTTACCCCAGAAAACAATCGAGGCATTGACGAAGAGCCGGGTACCACCAATGGCAGGTCCATCCCAAGCCCTCACCGACGCAAGGAGTCGTTGATGTCGACTGTGTCGACAATACCGCAGGGCGCAGAAGACACATCTGAAAAGGAGACGAAAAGCCTGCTTGGCTTAGGCATCAAGAATGCCAACATACAAGATGCTGACGAAGACCGACATATGCTCATGCCGAGGAAACACATCTTCCAGCACACGCCTATCAAACACAACAACGCCGACAGTGGCCGTGGCGGTGTCCCCCCACTCTATCAGACGGAACAATCTCCCATTCGCCAAGGGGCGAATGACGATTTTTGCCCCAATCTATCGTCACCTTCCTGCCTCAACACTACCAGTCCAATGAAAATCACCAAAAAGCCCACCACTCTCCCGCCCGGATCTATCGATCGCTATGTGAAGGAGCTGCCGGATAAACTATTCATGTGTCTCTACCCGGGCTGCGAGAAGATCTTTAAAAGAAGATACAACGTGCGCTCCCATATCCAAACACACCTAGAGGACAGGCCGTACGTCTGCGATTTTGAGAACTGCGCGAAGGCCTTTGTGAGAAACCACGATCTTGTGCGACACAAGAAGGGTCACCTAGCCAAGATATTCGAGTGCAAATGTGGCAAGCGCTACGGCAGAGAAAAGGCCTTGATCTCCCACCAGCAGAAATGTAAGACGATGAAGCAATCGGTCAACAAAATAACCGGACTGTCGGAGGGCGGCACCACCACTGCTTCCAACAACAACAATAGCGGCGTCCGTCACAGCAATAATACCGCTCCGCCCGCCCCCACCACGCTGACGTCGCTGTTTGACGAAAGTCCTGTCAAGACCCGCAGAAACGACCACAGTCCCTCAAAGAACCCGAAAGGTTACATGACAATGAAGGTCCAAGAACAACTGCGACATGATGCCGAGACACAAAACAATAACGCCGTGTCTGCCAATCAGCGTCGCACAACGAGTCCTGTGGGCATGGCCCTGTCATTGTCCCCTCCCTCTCTTCCCCTAAGCACTCCGCCGCAAATCGCAGGCGGCAGCGACACCACCACGGACAACTACCTGCTTTTCGGCGACACTCCGTGATGAAACTAGTTGCAAGGACTTTCTCCAACCCTTCAGGTTATAACCTCGAGGGTCATTTTCGCATGAAATATCGCCCTCTTTTTTCGGAAAAATTTTCGCTTGTTCTTTTCCCTGTCGGTGTGAAACTGCGTATGGAAGTCGTCCGAATGCATTGGTGACTGGAAAGGAGCCAGACGCCCATGCGCTGCAGAAGAGAGAGGGAAAAAAAGTGACCGGAGGGGTTGAAAAAAAAATTACATCTCAGAAAACAAACATCGCTGCAATCGATAAGCCAATTTATGTGGAAGTGGCCTTGTCATTAAGTAAGGCTTACAGCAAAAAATTCGGCAGTGGTATTATGACTGTCAAGGAGTTGTGCAATTTCTGGTTCGATTTGTTATATAAATGGAGCTGCAATTTGTTGTTTTCTGCTAATCGATCAGCATTCTGTTTTCGGTCAGCTTATAGTGTTTGTTTTCTGCAGTCAGAGCAGGCAAGTAAGTAAGTCAAGTCAAGTGAAGTCGCCAAGGAACACGCAAGTGTAGATAAGGAGGAGAACATAAGGACAATTGAAGCACGGTAATAGTACAAGACAATTGACCGGTGTGTTGTGACAGTAACAATAGTAATATTTAATACATACAAAAATACCTATAATGATGAAGGAGGAAGTTCTACATTTAGCGTTGACTCAGCTACTGAAGAGAGACGATGACGACGACGGGGAGACCCCAGCCTGTCCCATTCAGAATGACTATGACGGTAGATTGAATATCAGAATCTTGTCTGTGTTCATTGTCATGATCTCGTCTGCGATCGGTTCGTTTTTCCCCATTCTGTCTTCGCAGTATTCTATTATCAGGATGCCGCCATGGTGCTTTTTCATTGCCAAGTTTTTTGGGTCAGGTGTCATTGTTGCGACGGCTTTTATCCATTTGTTGTCGCCTGCCAACGACTCTTTAGGAGACAAGTGTCTGGGCGGCACTTGGGAGCTGTACCCTTGGGCCTTCGGTATCTGTCTGATTGCATTGTTTTTGCTGTTCTTGACAGAAATCGTCGCACACTACTACGTCTCCAAGAGTTTTGGAATCAATGGTGAACACAGCCATTCGCATTTCGGTAACCTGGAAAGTAAGGCTGCCGCCCCAGCCAATAATGGGTTTTCCAGCGACGAAGAAGAATTCGCTGCTGGCGCAGTGAAGAATGCGTACGAACTAGAGGAGAACGAAAAGGAAGTGGAGGACGTCAGCAGAACTAACGATAAAAGCAGTCATGGTGAACACAACACTGAAGACATCTCTTCGGCAAGTGGCAATCCTAATGCAGCCGGTTTTGCAAGCTTCAACGTCGTTAATGCCAACTTCTCAGCGCTACCCGCCTTCCAAACTATAGAGCACTATAGTCACGATGCTGACCACCAGGAACCTTCTCAAATGGGTACGTTGACTAATGACAAGACCAAGGAACAATACATCAACCAAATTTTTGCAGTTTTCGTCTTGGAATTCGGTATTTTGTTCCACACCGTCTTTGTCGGTCTTTCCTTGGCAGTCGCTGGTGACGAATTTATCACTCTGTTCATTGTTATTGTATTCCATCAGATGTTCGAAGGTTTCGGTCTAGGTGCAAGAATCGCAGAGACAAATTGGCCAAGAAGCAAAAGATTCACTCCTTACCTGTTGGCCTTAGGTTTTACCCTTTGTGGTCCAATCGCTATTGCCATTGGTATTGGTGTCAGATACAGTTGGGTCCCAGGTTCCAGAAGATCTTTGATTGTGAACGGTATTTTCGATTCGATTTCCGCCGGTATTCTGATCTATACTGGGTTAGTTGAATTGATGGCTCACGAGTTCTTGTTTTCTTCTCAGTTTAAAGGTGAGAATGGATTAAAGAGAATGCTATGGGCTTACTTTATCATGTGTGCTGGTGCTGGTTTGATGGCTTTGTTAGGTAGATGGGCTTAATTTTTTTTTCCTCTTACATCTACATTATAATTCATACCTAAATCTCTCTCGCTCACTTATAATTTTTATGTTCTTTATATTCTGCTAGCACGATTATACTAATGTGCATTATTAATGATACATTGTTTATTACTATAATTTGTTTTCCTTCGGTATTTAATTTGAGCAAGTATAGTTTTACCTGTTCTTACATTTTTATGTCAATATTTTAATTAATATACACCACAATATATATATATATAAACATCCATGCTTTTAGTTATACATTATCATGCTACAGTACTAAATACTCTTTTACTCACGAACTTGTCTTCAGGATCTCTACCGGATTTTTCATCCTCGTCGACAAATTCTAGATTATGTTTCAGGTTCCATTGTTGTTGAATAAATTTCAACCCTTGTATATTAAATCCTAAATCATCTTCATTGGCCTTCAACGAGTTTCTAATCTGCTCTTTAATTCTATTAATTTGTAACTTTAATGATTCATTCTTCTGGGCTATCAATTCTTTATGGTTAGACTTGATTAAGAAGAATAATATACGACATATCAATGTAAGATGGTTTTGTAATATCGTGCGGGTTTCTTCTTTGGTCACTATGTCAATAAATTTCAAAAATTTCAATACATAGGAGAAAGGCAATATTAACAAGGAATCTTCCAATTGAGAGGCCTTGATCTTAACAACAACATCCATAATGTATGTGATAGGTGTTTTATTCATCGCCAATAGGATAGAATTACCTTGAGGTTTTATTGGAGGCTCCCCGGTTTGTTTCTTGTTCCATTTCTTTAGATCTAATTCATACTTCTCTTGAAGCTCAATCTCGGTCATACCCAAATCTAAGGCATCCATCAATCTTTCATTAGCCTTCAAGGATTCCGTGGTTTGCTTATGAACTTCAATTGCCTCATCCTCGTCAGCTCCATCTTCTACGTCTCTCTTAAATATATCATCACCATTACCTTGCTCTAATGAAGTCAGTAAAGTATTTTCATACTGTTCTTCTAACTCCTTTTCCTTCTCTTCTTCTAAAAACACTTCATCATCAGTTTTGCTCCATATTCTAATACTATGGTCATGGGAAGTAGATACAACTGTTTCACCATCATTAGTTATAGCAATGGCCCAAACTTCACTTTGATGGGCCATCAATTTCTGTATACATTCAAATTTATCACCATCCCAATATTTAACCACTGCATCCTTTGAACAGCTAAAGAAGTTATGAGACTCAGGCACAAATTTAACATTCATAATGGAATCCTGATGAGCAAATAATGATTTGTGACAGTCACCAAAATCTAAACCCCAGATCTTGATGTTCTTGTCCGCAGATGACGTGATTATCAATTTGGAATCAAATGATATATCAATCGAAAGAACTGGTAATTTGTGACCATACAAACTCAAGAAAAATTTCATTGTGTCCATGAAAAACACTTTCACAGTATTGTCAAGTAAGGAGATAGCTAAGAGTCTGTTATCTGGTGAAATTTTGACACTTAATACATCGTCATTTATTTCTAAGGTAGTATCATGATGTAATTTTAATACGGCTTCATATTTATCTTTAGATCCTGGGATTAATTTTTGTTCCACACGGATATCCCAAAATTTGACAGTTTTATCAGCTGAACCTGTAACAAATTTTTTACTATCACTAGTAAAATCTAATGACCAAATTGCTGCATCATGTGCATTTTCTACAGTTTCTAACAAAGTAGAGGAGGCTAAATCGAATAATTGTAATTCACCATTTCTGGTTCCCACAAGGACTAACATACCACCGGGTAAAAATTTGCATGTCAATGCATATCCACAGTCAAATGTTCTAATACATAACCTTGTTTTCATATTCCAAATTTTTAATGTACCATTAGAAGCAGTAGCAAGTAATTTGTTGTCATCACTTACATCAATGGAACGTATATCAGTTCGTTGACCTTGCAAATCGACGATGTGCAATTTTGTAGCCGAAGGTAATGTTGGTTGTCTCTTTTCGTATGGAACTGAGTAATATTCAATGGTATTACTTGAGGTGGTTATGACCAAATCCAATTTCGAATTCGATACATTGGTCCAAGAACATGATTTTATTTTAAATGGGGTTCTTACAATTTGGAATGGATGCATGACAATAGAAACATACGATTCTTGAATATTATTTTGTATATCAATATCATCCATACCTTTTTCCTTTAAACGTTTCTCTCTTTTCTTTAATGCTTTTGTTATTTCCTCAGTTTGTCTAATTCTAAACAATTCGACTGTTTTATCTGCATTCTGAATGAAAAAAAATCCAACACCATTTGGAACTTTAATAAACTGAATGTCCATACCTCTTTGTTGACTTTGCTTTTCGTAGATTCCCTTCTCAATTAATTTACTACCTGCATCTCTTTCGAGATCCAACTCCCAAAATTTAACTTGGGATGACGCACTTGTAGTTAGGACCAAATCTTCTTGAACAGCTAGTGCCCAACACTCATTGGTATGAGCGATATGTGTCTCTACGCATTGATTTGTCTTCAAATCCCAGATCTTAATTATACCATCCTTAGAAGTACTCAATAACCAGTCGTCATTTTGACACCATATACCAGTAATAGAATCTTTATGCGATCTTAACTTGGCTAAACCAACTTCACCAACAAGATCCCAAATAATTATATCCGAATCCCTGGAACCAGAGATCAATCTTGTCCCGGTCGAATCGAACTTCAATTTTGTTATAGCTGATTTATGCCCATTAAAATTCAACACAACGCTCTTAGACAACATATCCCAAATTTTAATGACACCATTACTGTAACCTACAGCTAATAAACTCGTGTCTTTGTGGTATTGCAAATATGTACTATCTGCCGGTTTTGATAATGCAGCATCTGCAGCACCTGGCGGAAGTCCATCTTCCAAAAGAGACAATTGTTCAGATGTTTTGATATCCCATACACCTACATTTTCCAATGCTCCTACTATAATTTGTCCTGGTGATGAAGTACTTTCTTTTGGAATCCAAACATTATTAGTATTTGATGCAATAACACCAAAGACAGCAGACTGCTCATAACGTTGATATGTCTTTACCATTCTCGCCCGTATACAGTTCGATAATAATAAATGTAGCAAGCTCTTAGTGAATTTAATCCTTAGTAATGGACCTAAAGAAATCTTACTCAAATATTGTAATTGTGTTTAATCCTTTCAGAATTGCGATGAGCTTTGGTTTTGGACAAAATTTTTTTTCCAAACCTGCTCTAAGAAACGTCGCACGTGCAAAGGAACATTACCACTATGTCAGTTCAATGTTATCTACACGATCAGCTATGTCTTATCATAACATCTAGTTTCACTAAATCATAACTCGTTATCTTCTAAATATTCATAGAATTCATCAATAGTATATGGCCATGCTGCTGTTTGATCGTAACCGGTACGTAAACTATCAATACTGGGGTACTTTTGGAAAAAAGTGAGGATCATATACCAAACGTCAAAATGAATCTTTGTTCGTTGGGTGTGTCTAAGGAATTGAAACCAACAGTCTAATAGTTCTTGTGAAGGTGCAATTGGAAATCCCTTTTGCAGAAGTAATTTCCAGTATTCTATTGCTACCTCAAAACCAATTGTATCCTTCTGCGACTCATCTTCTACACCCAACTGGAAGGCATATTTGTATATTTTGGTAAAGTATTCTTTATCCAAATGAAGGTTTTTGTCCATATCTTCCAGTACCAATCTCATTTGGTTTATAGTAGAGCAACCTTGCATAAACCATGCAGAGCAAAATTGTGCCCTTGTGATAGGAACTGCTAGATTCTTACATTCCAGTAGATTACCTAAACATATAGTAGCTGTATCTTCTATGGAATAATCCAAATCATTAATATAGTGAATCATACCACTTACCCCTATGATTTGCTCCGCTTCTGGAGCATCCTTATTCTCACAATATCGTAAGAATATATTAGTCAATTCAGCAGGATAAACCGAAGCTTTATTAGCATGTTCCAAGGTAAATCCACCCATTTTCTGATCGTAATACTCGTTCAAGGCATAATCAATATTCCAATGGTTTCGACTTAAATATCTAGTTGCAACTTCCTCTGTACACTCAGTTAGCGACACAAACATAGACAACGATTCTTTAACATTTACGGACATCTCTTATCGTGTGCTAGTAGGATATTTTATTTCTCTATCGCTTTTGGCGGTTGTTTTTAACTATTTCAGTGTGTTTTTCTTTTCCCTCTTATCTTAATCCTCGAGCATTTCAAAGCTAAAATAATTGTTTCTTTGTGATCCTAAATACATAATACTAAGAGTCCGAATTTATAATTAAAGTATCACAAACAGAGAGCGAATTGGTAAAGAGAAACTACTCATAGTTCCTCTTACAATTGTTTGTACATTTTTAGTACCTACTTCTTGGAGGAAAACACATTGATGGACTATTGACAAAGCAAAATGGAAATAATAAGTAGAAATTGCGATGAGATAATATTATTATTACAGGATATAGTATATCAATGGAACCCTGAATGGGTGGATGATTTGGACTCTCTATTGACCTGGATGAATCCAAATGATCTAGAAAGTAATCATCAATTTAAACCTCCTACTTTAAGATTAAAGAGTTCCATAAAACTATTTGTTAATAACTACGTTGGATCTTCAAGGGAAAACCGAATAAATAATAATGAACTTATCAAATTATTAAGAGAGTATTATATATTCCAGGTAAGATACTATTTTTTCCACAATTTAAAAGAGCTAAAAACATGGAAGGATATTAGTCGAATGGAGAAACTTTATGAATTCCCTTTAAAACATATAAAGCTATATCAAGATGAGGAAAAAATTAACTGGGAAAATGAAATAATTGCTTTAAAGCACTACTTAATTAACACCAATTCCGATTTTAAGAAAAATTTGAAACAAAAACTCAGAATATTAATATTTGAAGATGATTTCGATATATGTATGGATATTCTTTACTGGATATACGAGGCACAAATATCAGACTTCTCCGTTGAAATCATATTAGACCTTATCATTGAAAAGATCCAGAAATATTGTGAGGAATCTATGTCTCAAGTCTGGAATAAACGATTCATTATAATGGAGACCTTTAACTCCTTTATGAGCAAATATTGGGTTCCACTAAGTCAATTATTAAGATGTGCAGTGGATGATCATGACTTTACGACGACTTTATACACTTGTTTTGAAAAACAATACTTGCAGATTAGAACAAGGGAGTTTTTTCAAATATGTGTCTACGCGTGGCCTAATTCTAGACCTGCATTATTAGAATTGAAAAATATCTTGAAAGATCCCAAGTATTTTACTCAATTGATAATCACCTTTCTAGCAGATTTTAGTAAAGAGATTTTAAACCCTGGAATATCTACGGTTGAAGCAGTTTTAGCATATGTGAAAACTATAAAAGCTTTTCTGACAATTGACCCTAGTGGAAGATATTTAAATTCTGTTTCCGTATTTATCAAACCGTATTTCCAAGAAAAAAATGATCTAGTAGTGATATTGTTGTATTCCATATTAAACCTTCCGCAAAGTGAGCTAATTAATTTATGTGCAGATAAAATAAATATCTGTGCTATTACAGAATTGCAAAGAGAATTAAGAAATGATGAGTTTAGCATAGAAAATCTTGATTCTAATATCTTAAGAGAAAATTTTAATTATGAAGCATCTCCAAGCATCAGGCAAAAAAATACTTCAAACAAATTATCTATTCATAGGAGTAAAACGCTGGAAATTCCTACAATATGGGATGTATCGAATGATGGTACCAAATTACCTTATGAGCAAATAATAATGCAATATCTTTGTTGGACACCGGAACCAGCGGGTATTATATCCTCAACTAGGAATTATAATAATGTATCTATGAGAAATAATATGTTAGATCTGTTAATTGATCTTTTTGAATCCAAGTCCAAATTCATTATTGAATTCATGAAGTTATTGAATTCAAAATTACTATCATTAAAATATTATAAGTTAGATTCAAATTGGGTTCAATGCTTACAAATAATAAAGAGGAAATTTTCAAATAATATCATTACAAATGGTATCAGAAATGATTCTGAAACTGGTTCTAGTAATATCATGGCATTCAACACCGATGCAATCATGGATGCTATTAGAAACAATAACAATACGAATATGAATAATCTTGCTCTTACCAATGACGAAGAAAATTCCAACGTCAACACGATAAATGTCATGTTATGGGATATTGATTGCAGTAAGGAGATATGTCGCGAATTGCGTGAAGCTAATAATCAATTGAATACTAAAATATTTCCGAAGATCATCTCTTCACTATACTGGAAATTGGATGACCAAGGGGAGGAGGATAGTGCTGATTATATCCTAGACCCAGAGTTAGATATGGAATTGAAAAAATATGTTGAAAGTTACAAGTTATTGAAACCTGGTAGAACTTTACAATTATGCAAAGACAAAGGCCTAATTGATATAACGCTAACCTTTGATGATGGGAGAAACTCGACGTTCCAAGTTAGTTTTGAACAATATTCATTAATTATGCAATTCATGAACACGTCAATGACAGACCTATCGCTAGAGTCCTTAAGCATGAACCTACATATAGATCCAATCAGAATTGAAAATTTACTAAAATACTGGATTGAGAGACATGTTGTAATACAAACCGTTAGTGGGAGCTACAAAATATTAGAGCACCTGAATGAGGAAACAAACTTCCTGAAAATAAAGCAGGTAGAACCACAACGCGAGAAAGATAATATAATTATTGAAGAAAACCATGTTATTGAAGAGAATGAGGATATCATTATAAACAAGACACCTGAGCCAATGTGGGAAAATATATGGCCATTCATAAACGGGATGTTACTGAATCTAAACAATTTATCATGTGAAAAAATACATTCCTTCCTACAAATGACCATCCCAAGAGAAATTGGGTACTATTCGCACGTAACATTACCACAATTAGAAAATTACTTAGATGATTTGGTTGACGCAGAAGTATTGACTCGAACCTCGACAGGAGAATACAAGATACAAAATCCCATCAGATGACCGGATCCAGACGCGAAGACGACAGAGTCTGACTTGATACAAATAAATACATTTCGACCATATTCCTTTTTGGCTTGTTTCGCGTCCGGACCGACCTTTACATGCCCAAATCTGGACATATAGAGTATTTCAAGCAACTGTGTAATATCTGATCTACACGGGCCTAAAACGAATGCGAACATTCTCTAAGCCACACCAAAAAAGGAGAAGAAACACACGGCTCCAGCCTACATGAAACACAGCACGGCACATGTATGGCTACCCCTTCTAATCGTATATACCCGCTCACAATCGCGAGAGAATGAGGGAGCAAAGCCAAGCCGACTCTTGCGCGACTCCCTAAAACGACTCAAGAGGTTGAATTTCGCTGCTCTGCCACAACTAGTCTGACTGTAGTTGCTACCAAAACAGCCTTCGCGCAGCTACTACATGCGATGTATCAACCAGCCAGCCACCACCCATCCCCATAGCATAATGTTATTTGGAATCCATAATGGCCTTCTCCAACATCATCTCCCCGGTTGCTTTAGCAAGAGTTCGCCACACTTTGCTCTAATCTTCTAGCTTTGGGTGAGAGCAAAGTTTTGTTATCGCTGAAATTTCTTCAAAGTTTTCTCGGGTCCGTCGTGGCGCTGTTCGGAAAAGCAAGGGAATAAGAAAAGAGAGAGAGTGAAAGTTTTGAAAATTCGGAAAATATCTATATATAAGGAACTATGTTCTGAGGAGATTTGCATTGTATCGGAAGGTTCTCTCAGGTGGGCCAGAAAAGAAAAGTGCATAGTATTGTACCAGGGTATCTAGCTCATAAAAACAGACCCAAACACTATGAAACTGTCTAAGTTGTTGTTATCGACGTGTTTGTCGGCTTTGGTTCGCGGTGAAGCGAATATAAGGGAGAAGAACGAGGGTGTGTCTGGCGATGCGCCCAGAAAGTATGTTAGCATGAACTTCAATAAACTGTATGGTGACTCTTACGAGTCTGCCTCCAAGGGCCATAAGCCAGAATTGCGTCTCTTGAAGAGAGATAACGGTTATGAGGAGATAGTCATTAGAAACGAGATTACATTTTACTCGGTGGACATCGAGATAGGTACGCCTCCTCAGCAAGTCACAGTGTTGGTTGATACTGGTTCTTCTGACTTCTGGGTAACGGGCTCCAACAACCCGTTCTGTAGCAGTCGTAGCTCCAGCAGACGTTCTGTTAGCGATAATGTCGTTGCAGAAGTCTTAGGTGATCAAAATGAAGTTAATGACAAGCAAAGATTACACAAGAAGGATGACGATCCATTCGGGTTTGTGACTGCCTCCTCCATCTCGTCGAACTTCCAATTCCCAACAGCTACCGTTGCTTCAAGTGAGGCTACCATCGACTGTAGTCAATATGGTACTTTCAACATATCTGCCTCTTCTAGTTTCAGATCTAATAACACTGTATTTGCCATTTCCTACGGTGATTTGACTTTTGCTGCTGGTGGTTGGGGTCAAGATGTTTTAACCTTGAGTGACTTGAACGTTACTGGGCTGTCATTCGCAGTGGCAAACGTAACTAACTCCACCGTAGGCGTCTTAGGTATCGGTTTGCCTGCTTTAGAAGTCACTAACAGTGGTGTCACTGCCTTAATAAGTGGTAGATCATATACTTACGACAATTTCCCAGCCGTTTTGAAAAGATCCGGCGCCATTCTACGTAATGCATATTCCTTGTTTTTGAACTACCCTACTGCTACTGAGGGTTCCGTTCTATTTGGTGCCGTGGATCACAGTAAATACACAGGTACCTTATACACAGTACCAATCATTAATACTTATGCATATGCTGGCGTCACTAGCCCAGTCAGTTTGGAGGTTTCATTAAACGGTGTAGGTGTTACTACAAATGCGGGTAGAAACGTTACTATTACACAAACTAAAGTGACAGCTCTGCTGGACTCTGGTACCACATTGACCTACATGCCACAAGTAATGGTGGCTCAAATCGCCTCAGTGCTTGGTGCTACTTACTCATCCAGAACCGGATATTATGAATTAGCGTGTCCTTCCAGTTCGGATAACACTCAATTGGTATTTGATTTCGGTGGTTTCCACATTAAAATTCCAATCTACAGTTTCATTTTAAGAACAAGTACTTCCAGTTGTAGTTTGGGTATTGTACCTCAGACCGGTAATTCTGTTATCTTGGGTGATTCGTTCTTAAATGGTGCATATGTCGTTTATGATTTGGAGAATTATGAAATCTCCATGGGTACTGCAAACTTTGATTCTGCTGATCCACAAATAGACGTTATTTCATCGACTGTTCCAAGTGCCGTACGTGCTCCGGGCTATTCAAGTACATGGTCTGCAGATCAATCAATTAGTACGGGTGGTAATATATTCACCATCACTGAAGATGGTACCGAGGCACAAATAACTGGCGCTCGTGAAGGTAACGGCACTGCCACTGCTCGTTCTGGCACAAGTTCTGGCTCAAGAACTACTACTTCAAGATCAGGTACTGCTACCGTAAGAAGTTCTACTACTGGTTCGTCGACATCCAAGGAAAATGAAGGGTATGTTTATCAAACCTCGACCTCTCTAATCTTTGGATTGATCTCTACAGTTGTGCTATTCTTATTTTAAAGTGGATTGTACCTTTGTAAATTATGCTCTCTTGAAGTGTTAAGGTTAACGTCATATATCGAAGAAGTGTGGCTTTACTTCATTTTGACATTATCATGACCCTTTTTAATTTTGCATATAATCGAACACACTCCCCGTTTCATTATAAATGAGCATATATAAAAATGTATATATGTGTATTCTGATTTTTAGTTTCAGTTATTTAGTTGTTTTTCCGTCAATTATTGTGTGTAACTCATACATTATCTTTTCCCCTATAAACACCGATTATCAGTAGTCTGGATGCACTCCAACTGAATGCGCCTACCCAGGCTTTGCCCTCGCGAAGGAGGAGTTTTTATTATGACCGGGGTATTGAATTACGATGCCTTATGTATTAGTAATGACCAGATCATCCATGAGATAAAGTTCGATAATCTTCAAAATGCCACTTGTAAAATCGGAATTTTAAATTTTTTTAAAAGTATAAATATGGATCAGATCGGATGCGGAAAAGGCTCCCGGCACTCTCTTCATAATCATTTGGTCAGGCTGCAAGAAGAGCCGGGGGACATGCAAGTGTTTCTTTGTCCCTCCTAGCCATATCGTGTCCTCAAACACATGCTAGTCCATAGTTAGCTCTATGCTATGTCATATTATGAAAGTCCTCGCATCAAGAGGCACTCAAAACGAGACTTCAAGGAAGAATGCCTGCTCGTATATTATAGCTATCATCCACTGATAGATCTTGAAATCCCCACCCGACATGGTGGGTCTATTTTGTTATTATTTGGGAAATATTCACCCAAAGGGAATAATTTGTCGATCTCCATGGCATATCCCTATTCAACACCTCATAGAAGCTCTTTCTTCGAGGATCCGTAATCGCTCATGGAATTATCAAAGTCACCACCCTTAGGCCGTGACGATTTGTTTGTACTCTCTGGGAGAGAACCTTTCCACCAGAAGGAGAATTTACGGAATTTGTTTTTAATTTCTAGAATGATTTAGGATGATTGCGTTTCGGCACTTTCTATATTTGACGATACCAAGAATCATGCATTTTCCCTGAGGAGACTGTAACCGGTGTTCTGCCAGCAACTCTAGAGATGAAGATTCAAGTCAATTAGGTAGTGGTTTTAGATGCGCATCCATGATAAATATGTAAATCAGCATTTTTTTTGGTTTTTTTTTTTGAACCCCCCCCCCCCCAACTAGCAGTCCCAGTACTGTTCATTCAAGAAAGGGTTAGTCCAGTCTTCGGACTAAATATTTACTTCTCATATGCAATGGTTATTATGTACTTCAACAATATATCTGGTTTTCGTCCTCATCGAGGTTTTACATATATAGTTTACGTAGCGTCATTTATGAATACATTCATCTGTCAGTTCGGAAACAAGGCTGCATCTCGACCATATAGTGTTCCACCGGGGTTGACCGTGCAATCATCCAATACACTGGATTGGTTCTGGGTGCCAGTAGCAGTATGCCTGTGTTGGTTGGATGGGTCATATATCACATGTGTAGTGATCATGTGCTATATGCTTGGTAGTTTAAATTTCAAAGAATTCAAAAGAAACTAGTAAAGAAATTCCATAATTCATCCGAAACTCATGAACTAATCAAATAAAAACTAATATAAAGTTCAAAGCAGTTGCTTAATATTGGTGTAATAATAGTGTTTGTACAACATTTTAGGGCAGCTTGTTGATTAAGTGGTTTTAAGCTTTGGTTTTTTTAAATCTTATTTTTTGGGCATATTCGTTTACTGAGCTACACAGACCCTGCTAGTTCCCATTATTGTAATTTTACAGACCTTAACTATGTCCTTTCCAAGTAATACAGGAGGATCTGGCAATGCAGAAGCCGATCCTCAGCGAAATATCGATAATACTAACAATAATAACAACAATAATAACCCAACAGGTTCTACTGACCCAGGGCCTCCCGAACAATTGTTTACCATGACTTTCCAATACATGACTTTTGACAATGAAGGCTTGCCTTCCTTTAATTCTAACGCAGCGGACAATATTAATATACCTAATCAGAATAGTGCTACAGCCGTAGGTACTGATGCTCCTCCCACAGGTAATCTCCATAGTAATAATAGTCTCAACAGCCCAGGTAGAGGCGGATCTAATACTACAACGTCCAATAACAACATGTTTCAACTGCCTACATTAGTAATACCATCAAATAACTTTGTGACGATCACGTATAATAACCTGGAATCAATTACTAATGAAACTAACCGTAACTCCATGATATCACTGGCTGCTGCTTTTGTGATGAGAAGGTTGTCCGCCATGTTCACCCAAAATAGAGGTATTTCAAGAGCTGACTTTGAGAAATATCCAGTTTTGTCAATTTCTGATCTCGAAGATAAGAATGCACTTTGTAGTATATGTTATGAAGACTATGAAGATGAAAATACGCCAAGTGTAAAGAGAGGAAGGGATAATGGTGATATAGAACAAACAGAAGAGAATATATCTTCTAAGAAAAGAAAACCTAATGAATTTGCTGAAGGTAGTCGCAGTAATTCCACTGGAGATGTTGAAACTAATGATAGGCCGATGACGATAGTAAATGATCATGTTCGTTCGAATAGTGCAAGCACTACCAATGCTCATGAAAGCACTGATACTCATGAATCCAATACAACTACTAATAACCAGTCAACTTTGCTCAATGGTACTGAACAAAATGAAAATGACGATACTCCAACTTATAAGCATTCTCCTATTAAACTACCATGTGGCCATATCTTTGGTAGAGAGTGTCTGTATAAATGGTCAAAGATGCAAAATTCTTGTCCATTGTGTAGGCACGCATTAAGTGAAAATACAGCTCCGCAAGACCAACCTGCTTTCCCCTTCCCTCAGTTTCAAAATGCTACAGGTGCAACCACTGGTGAAGGTCAACAAGGCGACCAAAACACTACTCCATCATCAGGTACTGAGAATGTTGCTGCTAACAACAGTGATACATCGAGACCAAGTCTGCACGCTCCAAGAATCTTTTTTATTAGAAGAGAAGCTGGGGAGGATAATCACCAAGGAAATTCTAATTCCGATAGGTCTAATGCTACTACTACTGCCGAGCCAACAGCAACTGATTCGGAAGCATCTACATCAATACCAACAGATAGTGGTGTAGGAGATAATCAAACTTCGCCAGCCAACGAGGTTCCAACTTGGAGACCGATCCCAATTACTTTGATTAATTTTTCTGGTACAATACCGTTCCCAGAAACATTTAATACAAATGTCGAAGCTGGGACAACTGGTGCGACTTCTAGCAGTAATGATGCTTCTAGCAATTCAAATTCATCTATCAATGACAATACTGCAAATAGCGAAAATGATAACAATCCAGAAAGAACTTATTATCAGAATATGAGAGTGTTTTTCTCAAATTTATTTCAATCAATGCAGCGTAATGACGAACAAAACCCTCCGTCGAATGCAACCTCCAATTCAGATCCAACCAATACAAATACCAACAGTGCGAACACAAGTACAAACTCCACACATGCATCAAGTAATAATTCCAATGAAGGACAAGAAGCAAGTAATGAACAAACTTCCCCTAATGAAAATAGTCATGAAAATGCATCTTAATAATTTTATGAACAATATTTTATAAGCAACTATATTATTTTAAGGTTCTATACGTTTGGGGTTGTAAAATTATGATAGACATGCATTAGTTACTTTTATTACTTCTTTTAATTTTCATAACTTCAGTTCGAAAGTGTTATGTTTCACAGACATTTTTTTTATACATATAAACTATTTTCATTTTTATCATTAGGTATATTCTATAGACATATCAGTAGAATAAAATATGTAGAATAAAAATTTCTTAATATTTTAATGACCCTTGAGCTTCCCATGTTAATAGTTTTTCCCTTTGAAGATGATATCTAGTTCTTGTGTCCAAATAATGATTTATAAAAGTATCTAGTTCGAAAGTAGAGCCTTCATTCTTGATTTTCCGTTCCAATTTCTCACTTTCGGAATCTAATCTCTTCATTTGCAATTCCAATTTTCTTTTCAATGCATCATCTCCATAATTATCTTTTAATCGTTTATGAAGAGTCTGCCATCTTTCCACATATTCAGCTTCCACTATCCTAAAATTCTTCAGAGACTCCTCATATGATTTTCTTTCTTTGTCCAATGATTCATAGTTCAATTTGATCTCATTTAGCTGGATGGATAAATCATTAATCTCTGATTTGAAATTGTCTAAAGGATGGAACTTCCGTACGTAACATTTCAATTGATCGTGATGATTTTGTGTTAGGTCAAGCAGCTCACTTGAAGACAATAGCTGTGAGTTTTCAGGCAATGGTAGGTCATTCTGTTTATAAGTACTTGGTACCATATTCGACAATCGCCGTACTCCTTTTGTATTACAGATTGGTTTGGTTTCACAGTATGCCAGTTCTTTTTACCTTATTTTACTGAGACTTCTAAATTTTTTGGTTTAATCCGAAGAGGACAAATTAATAAAAACGCATATTCAAGCTAAATATGATTAGATTCAAATGTTGAGCAAAGGTGTCAGCCAAAATATTATGTCTGGATTGAATGCTATTAGAGTATCTGCTAAAGTACAACCAGCCAAACAAGCTATAATTGTTTTCCACGGACTGGGTGATACTGGCGCTGGGTGGTCTTTCTTAGCTGAATATCTACAGAAAGATCCAAGTTTTGCACACACGAACTTTGTTTTCCCACATGCCAAAGTCACCTCTGTGACTGCCAATGGAGGAATGATGATGCCTTCATGGTTTGATATATTGAATTGGAATCTAGATGGGGGGTGTGTGGACTCCAAATCATTTCTTGACTCCACTAAGATTGTTCAGCAATACGTAGATGAACAAATAGATTTGGGAATCAATGAAGCTAACATCATTGTAGGTGGCTTTTCACAAGGGGCTGCATTGGCTTTAGCCATGTCTTCGGTGTGTACTAAAAAACTCGGAGGGTTATTTGCATTATCTGGCTTTTGTCCACTCCCAAGTGCAATCAAGGAGTCTCAAAACGATACTAACACCAATACCCCGGTATTCCATGGCCATGGTGATTGCGATCCAATTGTTTCTATTGAAATAGGTAAATTGACCAAAGAATTTTATGTCCATGAATGTGGAATCCAAAACTATAGTATGAAGATCTACAAAGGATTGGAACATTCGACATCTCCTGAAGAATTGGCAGATTTAATTGCGTTTATAAAAAAAGTGTATAATATTTAGTTAGACATTAAGTACTGTTCTCTCTTACTTTCTACACGGTTTTGTCCTATCCTAGTGTCACCTCATAATGATGGTTGCTCTTCTGTTCTTCGGGCCATCTAGACTGCGACATTCCATCCCTGTTTGTTCTGGCTTCAAATGTTTGGAGGATGTTTAAAGAGCTCGTAACTTCTATCTCTTCTTTATTCATTCCAATAAAATGCCTTTGTACGAATACGCGCCCAGAAAAAAGTATAAAAGGAGAACAATGCTTGGATTGAAATCCTTATTTCTCTTTCCTCTACAACTTACATGGGAAGGAGATGAGACAAGTGATTAGCAACATCGTCCATGGTTCAAGATGAGCAATATGGATGTGTTACGGAGTGCACAGACGGTTGTGCATGTTTACGAAAAGGACAAGATACAAGGTAATTCTGGAACGACTAGGTGAATATATGACTGGAACCGTCAGAATAAACTAAATATGTTAGTTCTGTGTGTTATACCTGCAATTATTGTTCTTCTAATCATGGTCAATTTTTATCTCGTCGCTATATTTCGGATTTGGAAGAAAAGAAATTTTTAAACCAAAATGTCTAAGCTTATTAACGAGGAGGTATACAAGAGGATTCATAGACGGGAAGCTCAGCTGCGTAGAAGTTGACAGAATAGATAGGCTATAGAGTAGTATGAGTCAACTATCTGCTGAAAGGATTCTTCACAAGGATGAGAAACCGAAGGCTGGAAATTTAGCAGCACAAGTGGATATCTTAGATTTGGAAGAATTAAAGGATTTTCAGCAAAGGAAACGAACTGAGTTCGAGAGTTATTTAAAAAGGAATCGATTGGATTTGAAACAATGGATACGGTATGCACAATTTGAAATTGACCAGCACGACATGAGAAGAGCCAGGTCTGTCTTTGAAAGGGCTTTATTGGTCGATGTCTCAAATGTGCCTCTTTGGATAAGGTACATCGATTCAGAGTTAAAACTGAAATATGTAAATCATGCAAAAAATTTGTTGTCTAGAGCTGTTACAATTCTTCCGAGAGTAGATAAACTTTGGTACAAATACTTATACGTTGAAGAAGCTTTGGATAATATACCAATAGTACGATCTTTGTATGAGAAATGGTGTTCGTTGGAACCTAAATCAAGTGTATGGTATGAATTCATTAAATTTGAAACTAGACAAAATAATTGGGATCAAATAAGAGATATATTTGCCAGATTTGTCATGGTTCATCCACTAGTTAAAACATGGATTTCTTGGGTTGAATTTGAACAAATTCATGGTTCGATAGAGAATGTAAGGAAAGTATATTCCCTTGGCTTGGATACTCTGATTTCTTATGAGAATGTTGCTAATCTGAGTGATATCCTGGAACTGATCGTGAGTTTTGCTAATTGGGAAGCCACACAAGGTGAATTTGAACGTGTTCGTTCATTGTATAAATTATCATTAGAGAAATGGCCTGGTAACAAGATCTTAAATTCTGGCTTACTAAATTTTGAAAAGCAATTTGGTACAATTGGGGATCTAAAGGAAAATTTGTTAACAAAAAGAAAACGTAAATATGAAGAGGTATTACATGATAATCCTAAGGATTATGATACATGGTGGATGTATATCGACCTTATCCAAGAATATTTTCACGAGGAATTACTGAAATGTTTTGAAAATGCTGCTCAAAAGTTTATCGCCCCTACTGAAAGAACAAAATCCATTAATTGGAAACGTTATATTTATATTTGGATACGATATATCCTTTACGTGGACTTAAAGTTGCATAATGTTGAATTATGTAGGACCTTATTTGAAAAATTATTAAATGATATAATTCCAAATAAATTATTTACATTTTCTAAAATCTGGCTAATGTATTCCAGGTTTGAAATTCAAAATGGAAATTTACCTACGGCCAGAAAAATTCTAGGAAAAGCTCTTGGTATATATCCCAAGCCAAAGACATTTAAGGGTTATATTGAAATGGAGATTAAGTTTAGAGAATTTGAAAGAGTAAGAAAACTATATGAAAAATATATCGAGTTTGATCCTTCCAATGTTAATGTATGGCTAGAATATGCCGGATTTGAAGAAAATTTGGGTGAAGATGACCGTTCCAGAGGAATTTATCGAATTGCCTTGGATTCGCACTTAGAATCGTTATCCTTAGATTCTAAATTAGAAATCCTACGGAAATTTATTGATTTTGAAAGTAATTCAGGTAACTACAACAACAGTAGAATCCTTTATAGAGAATACTTACAAATGTCTGACTATACACCAAAAGTTTGGGTTGAATTGGCAATGTATGAAACGTCGACTCCAACTGATGATCAGTTAGCTAACGTGAAGGAGGAACTGGATACCGAAGATGAGATTGAATTTGAAATAACAGACGAAAATAAAGAGCAGGCCCGGGAAATATTCGAAGAAGCTCTGATATTTTATAGAGATAAGAAAGATGTGGATAGTAGAAGGGCCATATTAGATGCTTATAGTAGCTACGAAGAAATGTATGGTTCTGAAATTGATCAAGAAAAAGTTAAAGACAGGATGCCTAAAGAGATAAGGAGTGTAAGGGAAGTTGATGGGATACAGCAAGAATTTATAGAGTATATATTCCCCGATGATGAACCCAAAGTGCGTAATGTTTCCAAGTTCCTCTCATTGGCAAAAGAATGGGAGAAGCAGGAAACACTTGGCAAAACCAACTAATATATTCACCGTTATGGATAAAGGAAGCTTCGTAGAATTATATCTAGTTTCAATATTGTGTTAATAATGAATCAAAAAAAGAACAAAAAAATTGTAATGACATATCATTAAAATAAACGATTCGAAAAAGAGAGAATTATAATACATACTTTATTTCAAATAAGTTGAAAACATTTTAATCTTTAATTTTACAAACCTGGTGGTCCTTCAAGGCTAGGTGGGGGTTCTAATACTTCTGACTTTTCTTCAGATGGAATCTCAATTAAGTTTAATCCAGGAGGAAGCTCTAGACTTTTCGAAGGAAGTTCGTCTAACGTTGGTGGAGGAGGTAAGAATTCTTCAGGGCTTGTATCGATATTCGGAAGCTCTGAAATTGTTTGAGGTGCATCAAACTGTAGACCCATTGGACCAGATATCTGAGGTGTTGAATTTTCAAAAGAAGATGGAATCTTTTCTTGCTCTGACACATTACTATTGTTGCCGCTATTATCATTATAATGATTATTCTTAGTATTCTGCTCGTTGCGATACCTTGTACGATAGTCCATATTAGATGAACCAGATTGGAATCTACTTGGTGTATTATTATGATTATTATTATTGTAGGTGTTTTGGTAATCTTGGTATCTAGTGTTTGGTTTTTTTAAGGGAGGTTCATTGTCATCATTATTGTTCTCATATCTAGTCATTCGTCCGACATAACTAGTAGTAACCGGGCTAGAACTAGTGCAATCTCTTGATATGTGGCCAACTTGCCCACAGTTTCTACAAGTAATCTGTCTTCCAAAAGATTCCTTGTGTGGACAGTCGTATTTCTTGTGACCTCGTAACCCACACAAGGTACAAGGTCTGTTGTCCTCCCGTAATGTACCATTTAATTCTGCTAATTCTCGTAATTGACCTCTTTTCAAATCATTTTGACCCTCTGAGGAGGTGACTGCCTTTATCACGACATTTTCACAAGCTTTGATCCCCTTTTCAATTTTCTCTTCAGAGTCAGCAATGATTAAACAATGTAAAGGGTCCTCAAAATTTGTGGCGCCTTTAGGAAGATCACTTTCATTTTTACCCTCCTTTACTGAACCTCTACCTCTGATTGCGATCTTACATCCTGACTCTTCCTGCAACTGTTTTAAGGTGTTACCACGAGGACCAAGTAGTAATCCCACAAAATTAATACCCGGGTGATCATTTACAGGAATGAAATACTTATCCAGTAACTTAGCTGGCTTTCTGTAATCAGAAGGTGGCTTGAATCCTGGGATCATCTTGGAAGCAATCTCTATAAGTTTAGATCTCTCATCTATCAGCTTCTTTTTATATCGTTGTTCTCTCGTATTTGTTCTTCTTCCTTGGTCATCGTACACCGGCGGTGGGGACACTGAACGCTCTCTTCGTTTAGGAGGTACAAAGTTGGGATTTCTTATTTTCTGTGTTATCTCATTGATTCTGTAGAGGACCTGATAAATCGATGCTTGTTCCAAAGTCAGAGCTCCAAGAATAGATGTTGGAAATTCAAACTTATGAGAATGACCTCGATTTTGATACCTATTTGTCACACTGTCTAAAGTTCTTCCACGATTCTGGATATTTTGCATCACTTACTAAAATACTGATATATTATTATTACTTGAAGATATAGATATTGTTCTACTCTTCTGCTATAGAATCGATCATTCAATCAGGCGATGCTAGTTGATTTTGCAAAAATTTTAAGTAGTCTTGTTCTTAGAAATGCCCTATATAAAAATTATTACGTATATTCACGTGTATGGTATGAGACTACTTATGTATACTACCGCAGGTAAAGTCCATTAGTGATGGGACATGGTTACTATATTTTAGCCAACATCCCTGCAACTAGACTTTTGACTACATCAAATAGTTCAGATGGGGGTCCTTCTATTATTGTTTCGCCGTCACTTTGTTTCTTGATTAGCACTCTGCCATCAACCACCAGTGTACCTTCTCCTCTGAACTCAGCAACATACTTATAGTCACTGAGTTGTTTCTTTAGTTGTACAAGTTTGACATCACCAACTGAGAGAAAACCTCTGTTGTTCTGCATTACAGTTGAGGCAGAAAGAGGCTTCAATAAAAATTTATTCTTATACGATGACGCTGCACGCACTTGACTAGACGAAGATTCATTTAGTAACCCACCTACAACGTATGCAAGTGTGTACCCATCACTAATTTTCTTCCAATTCAATAATTCATCAAGCTTTGGATCAATAGTGATGTCAAACGACTTGACAGTTGTGTTGAATTCAATATCAGTATTAAAGGACATTTCGACAAGTTCCAAATCCTTTCTTTTGTTCAATGATGTGATCACTTGGTTACTTTGAGTTTCCTTTGGTGGTAGTAGAATTAACTTTCTTGATCTTAAGGAGGGCCATATGACTGATGCAGATCTTTGATCTACCAAACTACTTAGATTGATTGACACTAAATTAATATTCAATGCAATGTCGACCTTGGTAGTCTTTATGGTGTTGGGTGAATGTAAAGTTTGCAAATATTCTAAGTTATCGAAATCTATACTGACATTATTTTCATCATCTATATTTCTTTTTTTTCTTTCCATAGGATTATAAGGATCATCTAATTCTTCGTCAGCTCCATTTTCTTCATTTGACGACCTTCTCTTACGATTGGCAGGGGTGGGAGCATCCTCTGGTTCATCATCCCGTGGTATCAACATTGTGTAGTCAACATGTGTACCATAATCATCTCTCTTAACCTTGGTTGGGTTGAATGGGAACATTTTGTGTTTTGGAACACTATTTGGTTGTATGTGTAGATCTACTGGAATTTCTTGAGTTTTGGATTTTTTGGAAGAACTGGAGTTGGTCTGCAGAATAATCAATAAATTATCGTCATCATCGTCATCTTCATCGTCATCTTCTTTGTCTTCCTTATCTTCATCAATATCAGCTGTCAAACTATCTATGTTACTAAATCTGCGAGCAACTGAAGGATCATTGCTAAAGGGATCTATGGAGTTCTTAGTCTTTTTAGCTTCCTTCAGTAAAGTATTTATCATTGTCTCTCTAGCTTCTCTTCTCGATTCAATTTTATCATTGAAAGATTCCAGTTTATCTGCTTCCATCTTCTCTTGCATTGTTAAATCAAGAGATAACGATTGAGATATTCTGACATTTATATTGTTACTTTTATTAGCTTTATTCCAAATGTCATGAAGTTTGGCGACCGTGTTTGACATTTTATTGGTTTTATTATCTGATAGGATCACAGTTGCTGTTCCCATTGTTGATATTTTCTGAAGTACCTTATTAAATAGAGAGTCCACATTTGAGACTAAACATATTTTGGAACCTGAATATGAATCTAATTCATCGGGTGAAATAATACTAAAATTTCGGTTGACCTCGAACGGCGATTTATTGTCTCTTGACTCCCAGGTTTTTATAAGAGACGATGACAGCCATTCCAACATTGATCTAGCATACGTTAGTGCTCTACCTCTAGAATATGAAATTAATAATAAATGCGTGTGTCTCTGACTATTTTCATAAAGATAATCGTTAATAGAGGCTAAAATATCCAAAAATTTACCACCGATTTCTACAGGCATTACTATTGTTCCGTGTGAACGCAATTCTCTGTTGAGTATATCTTTGAATTCCTTTTGGCGTCTGATGTATGGTTTGGAAGAACCAAATTCATCAAAAGTAGTGATAATGGCAGATGGTCTGCTTAATGAAGCTAGAGGTTTCCCTGTATTGTCAATAATTGATGCGGGACTTAAGATTGTATCTCTTGTATGATTCCATTTCCTAGCATACACTAACTTTTCAGCATATGTATTTATACACCACACAGACCCCCCAGGGTATGATCCTGAATTATACGCAATGAGATTCAAACCATCAAATTTGGATCTTAAATCTACAGATTGAGAATATTTCAATGTTTGGATTTGATCAAATGATTTTTCAACGTCACTTACATCCAGTTCATTGGAATCAAATGGGCCAATAATTCCCCTGCTTGTATAGTACTCAATTGTGGATACTCTACCCAGATTAGAAATGGGTAACGTCGAGTACACGTCGATTCTTGATATGAAATGAGATATGAAGTTGTAATATAGTAATGTGTAAGCACCTAAACATTCAATAATCGGTTGAGAAATAATTATTATGTCTACCTCAGGGATAATATTCGACCAGTACTTTACACTGTCCTGATAGCTAACTTTGTTGTTGAACCAACCGGGATCCATTAGGATCGTTACATTATCGAATTTGATCAACGTTCCAACTGTTTCTCCAGATCCATCATCACAACAATAAAATTTATACGTCATAACTCCGACAGACTACAGCCTTTGTTCGATTGTTTTCCAAGTAAACTTACCTCTACAGAAAACGAGGATCAGGGTGCACCGTTCTACCAACCGCTGTGATCTAAACCAACACAACCGTTTGTATCTCCCTTTTGCTCTGGTACTTCTTCTTCTAGTGCCAATTTTGAAAAATTGCTTTAAATCTCAGTACATGAAAAAAATTGAAAGCAAAAGCACATTAATTCGTCCAGTATGACTAGACACCAGTTAAACCGGAAGAGGAAGAGTATTCTAACGGCTATTTGCAATGCTCTAAGTGAGATTGTGGATGACATACTAGTTGCGCATTGAACCGCGTCATATCATCTTAAGTTTCGAATGTGGTGGAAACGTGTGGCCGGTATTGAAAACTACAACACACACAGGTGTCCCACCTTGATGCAAACTGTGTGTAAGGTTGTGTGCAACCGCGGATTGACATCTTCTTGGTCCTTACATGTAGCTGGAGGGAGAGTACAATGGAAAGTTCGGCTGTTGCGACCGATTTTTAGGGAGAACAGAGGGGAGACAGTTTAGCCGCCCAAGCTTTCCAACTATCCGCCAGGCCCAGGTGGCGGATCTTAACTGGACATTATATAGATATGCTATAGTAGTGCTTCAGCAAGGCGACCTCGAAGCTGTGGTGCTGTTGCGCATTCGCGATCTCGGCGAAGTTTTGTTAGCCGCTAGGAACGTATCCGAAGTGGTGGATCGCGAAGTGCTTGATACTGCAACGAATAGAACGCGCCATGCCACTGCATCGATGCTGTGTGGACTAGTGTCTTTGAGTCCTGTTTGAGCCCCGGTTGGATTGAATATCAAAGGTTTCCCTCCATCCTCATGGAATCCGAAACACACGTGATACGTCTGAAACAATTGTGAGTCTCAAATGTCGTAATTTGTATTGTTTGAGGAAAGCATCTATTGTTATACACTAAAGATACTGTTTAGTAAGGCTGGCATGTCGAAGTTGAGAGGCATTATTGGCCCGATTTGTGCTCCGGTGAATACGTTGCCTTGGGTTAGACGAATTGACTGAAAACGGAAAAGTAAAGGTGGACGAATTGATCGCGACGTTTCAAAACAGATAGGTTTTAATTCTATTGAGAATAATAGAACTTGGAGATGTCCGCAGCTGTTTCCTCTTCTTCTGACGAAGATATAATATTGGGGATATGTATAGTGGATTTCCATCACAAGAGAGGGCCGGAGGTGGAATATTGGGTGGGGTTACCGGAGGGAACCGACGAATCGAAACTTTGGCCCAATTTGCCCTTCCAGGCATTACCTGATGGATCCCATTCTTTTGAAGAGACTTTCACTTATTTTACATTGCTCTACAATGCCAAGGATAAAGTGAGTCCGCCAAATGGTGCTGTTGAGTTGGACGAAAATTTGAGTTGGGATGATTATACTACGTTATTCGCTATTTCGTGCTCCAGACAAATCAAGAGTGACGAATTGTTAACTAAGGATGCCAACGTTACAAGATCAACTGTACAGAAGGCTATAGTTATTGTGTCATTTCAACCCATATATGGACAGATTAAGGATAAATTAAGCATAGTCACGAACGTCTTCTTTAGCCAAAGGAACTTTAGAGATCGAGATATTATTACTTCGTTGTATGAGAGCTTGAAAAACAATTTTCAAAACAATAATACCAATAGCAACCATAATAATAGAAACTTTATTGCAGGTTATGATACCTTTAGAAATTTGGAAAATACATTCTATGTGGGGCTATGCCTACGAAAAATTATATACGATTTCAAAAAGGATACCTTGACATTATTCAAAGCATTGTTACTAGAGAAGAAGATTATGTTTTATGGGAGCAATGTGGAAAGTATATGTAATTTAGAATTTGTGTTGATTAGTTTAATTCCAAATTTGATATCCAATTTGCAAGACTCTGGTGGTCCAAATTTATACATACCATTAAAAGATTTAAAGGTTGTGGATTCGTTTAAATCAAGTGATAGACAATCAGTATTGAGATTTTTCGGATTACCGTTGAGAATCTTCGAAAAAGGTGGTCTTTTCTCGCCTTATACGCCTTTACAGCAAATAAATGACCTAAATGACGAACAAACTAAATTTTTCGTTGTCGGTACATCGAATTCATTGTTATTAGAACAAAGATATGAATGTTGTGACATTTTTGTGAATTGTAACGATTATACCATTGAATTCATAGACAAGTCATTAGCATCGGTCTTAGATCTATCCAGTAATGATAAAAAATGGATTGAAGGTATATCGAATATAGTAGAAGAAACATGGAATGAAAATGATAAAGAAACTCCGAATAATTCACAATTTGAAGGCAGTGAGGATTTCATTAGATGGCAGTTTGAGGATTACTTAACAAGATTGTTATCGGGTGTAAAGTTAAGTGTGTTTATTGATAAGCACAAAGATAACGAGATGGCAATGAATTCTCTTACTCCAGATATGATAAATTCCACCAATTTAAATGCCTTTAACATTCAATGGATAAATAAATGGAAAGAAACTCAAAATTTTAAAATATTCGACAAAACAACAGACGATAGACTATTCGATTTATTTCCATATGGGCATATATATGCAGGTGCAGATCCATTAAAGCAATTGCAACAACGATTTATTACAACTTTCCAAAACTTAAGAAGGTCTACAACAAATAACAGTGATGCTGATAATAGAACAGAGAGAGCTCAGACAAATAGTAGCATTGAAGAATCTACCACGAGAGCCTCTTCAGGTGATGTGGTATCACTTGAAGAAAACGAATCAGGTAAAAGCATAAAATCAAATTCTGAAAATAATGAAACTCCCACTGCTTGGAACTCATGGAAGGGTTATTTTAATAATTTGAAGAAAAAGCAAGATCCCATGACAAAGAAAACAGATGAAAATAGAATAGATGATACGACAACTAATAATAATGCATCAAAAAATGGTATAAATGCATTTTTCAGCTTGAAATTCAAATCTCTGAAGGAACAAATATCTGAACCTCATCAAAAGAAGCCAGAAACTGGAAAGATAGAAGAACAAGCTGAAGATGAAAGAGCAGACAATGATAAAAATATTGAAGATAATGAAAAAACCTCTGACTCAAATAGCTTGGGTAATAAAGGGGACGTAAAAAATAAAAATGAAGAAGCTCTAGGAACTGTAAACTATGTGGATCTGGATGATAAAGAGGGAAAGAAAGATCTTAAGGACACACCTGATGTTGAAGACCCTGCACAATTGAAGGAAGAGGAAGATCTTAAGGACACGCCTGATATTGAAGACCCTGGAATTGTAAAGTCTTCTGTGGGCGTAGAAAATGTTTCAAGTTTAAAAAGTACGATAATAGAGAAAGATTTTATTTTGCCAGATGAGAAGGGAAAAAATATAACTAATAATGCAGAAGTTAAATTAGATGAAGATCTCGCTGTTGAGCAAACGCTTGAAAAAGCTAAGAAGAAGAAAAATAAGAAGAAGAAGAAGAAATCTAAACAGACTACTAATGTTGATGTTGAAATATCTAAATATGTCCTAAATGGTCAGGAGATAGAAACCGATAAGGGAAACGGCGTTGACCTTACAGTTAGTCCAAACCCTTCCACGTCCAAAGATAACACTGTTGCATCTACTAGTGATTTAGATTCACTGGAGGATTTTGGATTAAAATCTTTCAAAATAAAATCTGAAATATGAGCAAAATCAAATATAATAACAATAATAACAACATGAAACATGAAAAGAACCTGAATGGCATCGAAAAACCAAAAACAAATCTTTCTTTTATCAAACATTATAGAAACTATAATACAAAACTAAATAAAGTTAATTAATCGCCGAATTGAGCTGATGCGAAAGATACAGTTTTTAGACACTAGCAAAATATATAGTACTTTATCTAGAGAAGACTCTTGCGAACCTTTTTTAAGTCCATTAGAGCCCATATCAGGGCTAAACTTTGGAGTTTTTGTAATTTTGGTGTAAGAAAATTCAAATTACTGATGTGAATTTATTGAAGGATTTGAGTTATAATCATTCCAATAATTAGTGATATAATAATGATATTGAAAATAATGATGCCATTCTATTTTTTATAATTATTTTTTTTTATTACTTTAGTTCTTCAAATTATTCAATCAAATCTGACAGAATATCTTTAATGATTCATTTTCCCTTCATTGACAACCTTTCTGAGGGCAAACCCCAGAAATATAACAAAATAATGCCACAGCTACATATGGGTAAGATACCTCATGGGATAAATAACTACTGAAAAAGAAATGAACGACTGGATGGGAGCAAAAGTTGTTAAAGTAGAGGATTTTCTGAACCAATTCACTGCTATTTAAACTGGCCCAAAGTCGAAGGATGTCTAATACGTTTATGAGGAAGAGAAGAATAAGGCTCAAACCATCTGACCGTATTGTCTTGGCTATGAGAGATTATAGTTATTATAATTGTTAATCTACCCGTGATGTGAGATGTTTACAGTTTCGAGGGCGGCTTTTCGTGTATCGTGATGTCTATGATATATATATATATAAGGTAAGAGGGACGTATATCTTCCAAGGGAATATAATTTCCCTTACAACAAGTAACATCCATCTAAAACTACCCAAGACATACAGACAGGGAATCAGAACTCGTAGTGACATTAATATATCCTATTAGCAATGACCTGTAGAAGTGCGACTGTAGTTACTTCAAATTATATGGCATTTTGCTCTGAAGATTTTACTGGCCCAGTCTATATAAATAAGAGGTCAAAGACTGTGCAGATTGAAACACTTAAGGTGGCTTGGTGTTCAAATAATTCAACGAGAAGACTAACTATCGTTGAGGATTTGGTGAATAGAGACGAAAAGAATACAAATATTAAATCTGAGGAAGATGTCACCATTGAAGGAGTAGCTCATGAATATTCAAGTAAAATAGCAATGGAAGATTCTTATTCAGAAAGAATCAATGATATGAGGGAAATCATTCACAAGCCATTAAAACAAATATTACTTAAATGTAATATGAATATTTACAATTATAAAACTACCAATCCAAAACATTTGGTGTATAAGTCAGGTCTTTCAAAGACTAAAAAACCTCCAAGTTTGCATAATCGTCATTGATGCTGTATACATTCTATAATTACAAATATATGGCTATTTTCATTATTGACTAGGTTTCTCGATAAGTTGAACTAAATACCAGACGCCAATATAATTATATACGAATTAGATTTAGAATATATAAAAAATAAATTCTTCCCCGCCAGGACTTGAACCTGGAATCTTCTGGTTCGTAGCCAGACGCCGTGACCATTGGGCCACGAGGAATAAGAACTTGTTGTTTCTTTCAAAAAGATAGAAGAATATGTTCATCATGTCATCAGTTTCTGTGATCATTACATTGTACCTGTTAAATCTGCTAGTCTGTAAGAATGCTAAGCATTGAAGGAACTAATACACAATGACTAGTTATCGTATATTATGATTGCTAATTAAACGATTACAAAACAGTCATGTTACAATACTAAGACACATTAGTAATTGTAAGCCAATATTAGTCAGAAAAGTATATTAAAGATTCATTAATTGTACTCACCAATTGGTATATAAACTGATGATGTGGT
>JAJMDR010000058.1:0-63684 GCA_030573655.1 Cylindricascospora bacillispora | reverse complement strand
TAGCGTATTGTTTATTTTTTCAAATCTAAGCGGCTTTTAGCAACATCTCTAATATAATATATAGATTCACTGGTGGTTATACCTTCTTTACCCAACATGACACTCAAAACTAACGAATTAACAAACCATTCATATATTGACCATGAATTATCTGCATCTCTAGATTCCTCAGATGCCTTTGAGGGACCCGAAAAGCTATTGGAGATTTGGTTTTTTCCTAATGTTTCCTGTATTCCTAAAGATTCCCATGGTAAAAAATTGACCCTAAGAGATATTAAAGTTGAAGACTGGGTTGCAATATTGAAATTAGTAAATTGTGAAGTGTTGTCCATAAAATCTACTAAACAATTGGATGCATTTCTATTAAGTGAGTCTTCTTTGTTTGTGTATGATAATAAAATAACATTAAAAACTTGTGGAACTACCACAACATTGTTTTGTCTACAAAAATTATTCGATACTATTAAACTAAAACTAAATTGGAATTTCGAAAAGGACGATTCTAAATACGAACCTTTTAAAGTGTTTTACTCAAGACGTAGCTTTATGTTCCCACTAAAACAACGCTCGATTCACAAGAATTGGTCAGATGAGGTTGATTATTTAAACAAATTTTTTAAGAATGGCAGAAGTTACCTTGTAGGGCGCAACGATCAAAATAACCATTGGCACTTATATGTTACTGATACGAACAACTCTATGACTTCAAGTACTGGAGAAGAGGACGCAACCGACGATAGAACTGTTGAAGAAGACGAAACTTTGGAAATATTAATGACGGGGCTTGATCCTGAATGTGCTAATCAATTTGTCTCAAATAGGCCAATTAAGGCTATTGGTGAATTACAACCAGCTGAAGATCAAGATAATTCCAATGAAGATGAAGGTCATTTATTAGGATACGACATGACGAATTTAACCCAGTTAGATAAAGTTTATTCAAATCCAAAACACCTTTCATTGCATCATGATGCATTTGCGTTCTCCCCATGCGGTTATTCTTCTAACATGATCTTAGATGAAAATTTTTACTATACTCTCCATGTTACTCCGGAAAAGGATTGGTCTTATGCTTCTTTTGAGAGCAATGTTCCTGTTTATTATGTATCCGATGGTCAACAATCGAATATTGAGGTTGTAATTCATGTTCTCAATGTTTTTAAACCAAAGGATTTCTGTTTGACATTTTTCACACAGACAGCATCAAATCAAAAGCCACTACATGATTTGATGAGTATTGTTGAACAAATACCACATTATAATAAAAGGGACAAGATTCTATACGATTTGGAGGACTACCAATTTATTTACATGAGATTTGAAAGAAGCGAGTGAGCAGCTCTCCTTTCCAATATTCTTTTTATCTCTATGTTCTTCATCTCAACTCAGTGCATCATTAAAATTAGGATTTCTTAATAATTTTAATAATATATTTACCTCGACTCTGACATAGCTTTTCTTTATCGAATGTATGAAGGTATTGTATAAAAATCGCGCGCAGAATGTCGCAAGGGTCGTTCTATTCTTTAGCAAACGTATTTGTACATAAATTTATCAATATTAATTGCTTCTGCTACAAGTCTGTTGTCCATTTTGTGCTTTTATTCTTGTCAATGCACTCCGACAGATGTATTTTAGGGCAGCCAGAAATTCAACTCAATTGAAGGGCAGAAAACGATCCTTTTTGGGTTAAGATTAGTGTGACCCTTTGTTTACAACTCGTTCGCATTGATAATAGTGTAGATTCATCAGTGTATGGCCCCTTTTCAGTTATATACGTTAAATAGGAGGTGGTAGATAAGACCTACAAAGTCATAAACGAAAACATGACATCAGCGTCTCATAAAGATACATTGGAGTGAAACAGAGTGTTTGTCAATTGTAATCCATGACGACCCTATATTATTATATTTGTCTCTTTACTATATGAAACTATTCATTTTCGATTGAAATATGCATTGCAACAAGCCTATCAGATACTAAGTTAAAAAGAGAGCATGTCCCTGACGGTTGGGTGCAATCCTTATGTTTCGAAAATGATTTACCGTACGAGATACTTAGCCTATTGAATTGTATGTATGTGTATAGTTGAGTACTTTTTAATTTTGGCAGATTGCTCTTTTCAGCTAGGACCTCCTTATTGGAAAATTGTGAAATGGAAAAAAGGGGACTGGATTTACAAAGAATGTCCACCGAGTCTTGTTGGACCAATAATTCCTCATTGCCCCTACACTATATAAATGTGATCATATTTATGTAGGATTCTTCGGTATGATGTTACTGTTCCGCAGTTCTGTCTTATTGAATGTTGATTTATTTCTATTGTTCACTACCACGTTAGTATCCTTATTAGCTTTAGTCAATTGAAAAGGAAACATCTGAGAAGCATACAATGTTACACAAATATACTACACGTCAAAAAAAACCAAGAGTTCTAGTTGAACATCACCACTTGGCCAAGGATTTCGCTGATATCGGAATGCTAGGATCTGATACCCAAATCGTGGGTAGGGGGTCCAATGTGGAAGATAACAGCGATGCCCATCAAATTTCACAGAAGTATGAGATTCCAAGCAATGGTATGCCAAGTGAGACGGCCTATGAATTGATTCACAATGAGTTAACATTGGATGGTAATCCTAGTTTGAATTTGGCGAGTTTTGTTAATACCTTCACCACCCATGAATCAAGGAAATTGATTACTGAAAATCTAACTAAGAACTTGGCTGACAATGACGAATACCCTCAATTAATTGAATTAACCGAGAGATGTATTTCAATGTTGGCTAGATTATGGCGTTGTTCCGATGAGTTGGAACCTTTAGGTTGTGCCACTACAGGTTCTAGTGAAGCTATTATGTTGGGTGGTTTAGCAATGAAGAAGAAATGGGCTCATAAGATGCTTGATGCTGGTAGGAAGGATATAACTAAACCAAATATTATTATGTCTAGTGCATGCCAGGTTGCATTGGAGAAATTCGCACGTTATTTCGATGTTGAGTGTCGTGAGCTTCCTGTTTCATCCAAATCTCATCATAGTCTTGACCCTCAATTATTATGGGAATTTGTTGATGAAAACACTATTGGTGTGTTTGTTATCTTGGGTACCACATATACAGGCCATTTGGAGAATGTGGAAGAAGTTTCTGAAGTGTTGACTGAAATTGAGAAGCAACATCCAGAATGGGCCAACAAAGATATTCCAATTCATATTGATGGTGCCTCTGGTGGGTTTATTGTTCCATTTTCCTTTTCCAACGAACAATTAGCTAAATCTGGTTTAAGGAGATGGGCATTCGACCATCCTCGTGTTGTTAGTATTAATACTAGTGGTCATAAATTCGGTTTGGTTACTCCGGGCCTTGGTTGGGTATTGTGGAGAGATGAAAATTATTTGGCACCTGAGTTGAGATTCAGATTGAAATATTTGGGTGGGATTGAAGAAACATTTGGTTTGAATTTCTCTAGACCTGGATTCCAAGTTGTCCATCAATATTTCAACTTCATCTCATTAGGTTATAAGGGATATAGAGATATTTTCCAAAAGTCTCTATTTGTTGCAAGAGCATTGTCTCATGGGATAATTCACAGTTCAAAATTGAGTAACAGTTTTGAAGTTATTAGTAGTATTCATGAGAAGATTGAAGATGACTCGGTCCCTACGGAAGTCAATAGATATTGGACTAATGCGGATGAATACAAGCCTGGTATCCCATTAGTAGCATTTAGATTTTCGAAAAAATTTAGGGATGAACACCCTGAAATTCCTCAGGTTTTGGTTTCTACCATGTTGCGTTCGCGTGGATGGATTATTCCAAACTACCCATTGCCCAAATCCACTGATAATTCATCTTCTTGGGAAGTCTTACGTGTTGTTTGTCGTTACGAAATGAAACTACATTTAGCCCAGGCTTTGATATTCGATCTGGAACATGTCATAGCAAAGATTATGAACAGTTACACTAAAATACAAGACCAAGGAGCGCAGGTTGGATCTGGTGATCATGGAAAGGGCTTTGTGTATGATATGTTGTTAGCATTGGCTGCACCAGATGGTGGTGAAGATGAAGATGAAGAAGATACGGCACCACCAGAAATTCATACCGCAAAGCTCGAGAGGCTGAAGGCGGCTGAAGAACGCTGTACCAGAAATTACAGAGGTACTTGTTGATGATGGGAGTTTGTTCTGTTCATATAACTCTCTCTCGTTCTATTTTATGTATTACTGAGTTATTTTTGTATTTTCAACGATATTTATATGTATTCGTAAATTGGTAAAAAGAATACGAAACGTTGATAAGAATGTCCGGGCTTGATATTTTTTCTTTCTTTTGTAAGGGGGGGAGTATGTGTGAGAATAGTAAAGATAGGTCCATTCTTTTAAGGAGGTCCGTGTGCAACCTTAGTCGAGCTTGATAAAAAGCGTTCGACCTTCCCTTCTGATAACACGTAATTCGCCTTTCTGGGCTATTTATTTTGTATATTAATTCGGAATTGTAACTGTCCCCTTTTTAAGTGTATTTCCTAATTGGGATAATGCAGGGGATTAATTGAAGCATGGGGATTAGGTAATCCCAATTAAGACCGACGGACACTCCCCAAAAGAGTCAGAAGGAAAGGAATTTCGCAGGGCATCGCATAGCTCGTTTTTGATCGGGTTGTGATTAGCCGTTGCACTTTGTAACATCTTGAGATTCAGTTTCTTTCCACAGAGACACAGGAGGTATCAGCCGGAGAAGAAGGGGAAGAGGACAAGTACTTTTGTGTCTATGAAACAAGTTCTGTGCTCTATGGAAGAGGGGATAAACCGCCGGATGGAATATAGTAATCACATTTGTGTTGTGGTAAATATTTGACTCCTTTGCAATGTTTGTGTAACTAACAAAGTTGAGATATGCACTTAATATACTCCCTCTCCCTTTTGTAATAGTTGTTGTGTGTCATTTTGGCCTGTCTCCCCCCGTCCCATGCCCCCCTCCCCTTGTAGCATATATGATGTGGCTTACGGCACAGACTATATGTATATTACTAATTCAAGTCTATCTATTCCTTCTATTGTAGAACCTTTTATTTTTTGCTACTCATCCCAGTGAGGGAGTGCATCTGGTAACTATTATCTTGTTTTTTGAACATATATAAAGCCCTGCTGTTCTACTGTTTTTTGTATTCTTATGTTCCTCCTTGTACTGTTGTAAATTATACATGCATCCACAACGACATATATCAATCGCTTGATACTACATATAACTACATCTAAGCTAAAATACTAATACGAGCAAACCAAACCTTTATAATCATATTAGAAGAAATGAGGTTATCCACTATTGCCATGTCTATTGCTGCTTTATCTGCCACTGTTATGGCTGCAGATGAAAACAAGACCAATGCTACAGAACATTCATCAAATGCGGCTGCTAATGTGAATGGCCAAGCCAATGTCTACACTGCTGGTGTTGCTGGTGCTGCCTTAGCTGGTGTAATGGCTTTCTTAATCTAAGGGAAATAAAAATCGAATACATACTATAAAACAGGAATGCGAGGAGAATTTAAATTCTGTTCAGGGTTTCTATATTTTTTTACTGTTTTGAATTTATAGTTAGATTTTTCTCATTTTCTTCCCATCACTTTCATATAATGATCTATAGGTATATAGATATCTTCATTTTTTTGAAGCTAGTAAGAATATCACTAATATATTTCAGTCTTCGATCTTCTAACCGCGGCGACGTGAGTGGACTTACCTTGGTTGTAAACCATGTGTAACTTTAAACCAAAAAATACACGGGCTCACTAAAACATCCACAAGAATATTGCACAACAGTGTGGATGCATATAAACATATATATATATATATTAAATTTCTTATTTTTTTATTTTTGAATATATATATATAATCTCAAAACAGCAGTGAAGAAAAACACCTTATATAGCTCTATAAAAATAACGAGATTGGACATACTAAAAAGAAGAGAGAAAAAGAAAATGGAATAAACAAATGAAGAACAAAAGAACAATGGAAAACACAACTCACACACAAATAGATTAGCCAATAATAACAGTACCTATCATTTAGTGATCAACAACTTGTGGAAACTAGGGTGCGCAAACCTACTGTTGGAGCCACATCTTTTGCCGCCCTTGCCGAATATAGAGACAGTTCCCACAGCAGCAGTGTCTGACTTGGCCTCCGCACCTAGCACCGTCTTCCAAATGTCATTGTAGAATATTCCAAAGACACTCGGAGAGTCATTGTGCTCGTCCATGCCGCTACTCAATTCCCTCAAGGAGACATTTGTCTTCGAGCATGGATACTGCGACTTGTAATTGGTGACGAACCCGGTGATGAACTGTTGCTTCTCGTTATGAGTCAGCTCGTACCATTTCTTGTATCTGCTGTTTTCCGTTATCGCAGTGTCGTTCTGTTCTTGTTGGATGTTGCTTACACCGGTATTGAATGAATCAGTTTGAACAGACCTCGCCTGAACAAGCGTTCTTCTGTGAGCCGTCGAATTGACAGGCCTTGGAGCAACAGGTCTGAGCGCTGGCTTGAAAAACAGTCTTCTGTATGTTAACATTCTCGTGCTTGCGTGCGTGTGTGTGTTTTGCCACCCCCTTCTAAGTCTTTTAATTCGCTGTTCCTAAAAAGATAGTACAAAGGAGAATTGAACAATATATATATATCTATATATATATATATAACAAATATGGAGGTGATAGCAGGGGCAGGAGCTGATGAGATTGGTACGGAAAGTTCTTCTCTCTCTCCCCCCTCTTATATAACACTCCAAAAACACGTCGTTTAAGACGCCGGAAAACTAAATCAAGGCCCTTTGTAAATCTCCTTTTCCTTTATTTTTAAATTTTTTGTTGCTTTCAGGAATTTTTTTATGGTGAGAGCAAAAAATAACGGACTTATTTAGACGCCCTCTCTCACATGATAACGGGCACACTACGACGCCAGCGCCAGACGCAGACACAAGACAGACAGGCAGGCATTGTTGCGGGTCAATGACAGTGGTGTTTTAAGTGTCATGACGGCGAATTCTGCTGCGCCTGGGGTCCCCTGTCGCGTCCCTCGGAGGCCAGTGGTTCGATATTGACCATCGTAAGATCCTCGAGTTCATTCTCAGGGTCGTCCACTAGTTTCAGTTCAGCAGCAGATCTTAGCTTTATTATCAGCAAGGTACTGCCCGTGATGAGAAACATGCCAAGCCAGGACCATCGACTTGGCCAATGCTTGAATAAGACGACGTCCCAAAATACAGAAAATAGCAACTGCGTGTAGGACATGATGGAGCCCCTGCCAGCCCTTTCTCTTTGTATGCCCATTGTCAATAGCAACTGGTGGAAGAAGCCACAAAAGCCTAGGTTGAGAAAGAGCGCCCATTGCTTTAAATCGTGGGGCATTTGGAACTTCATGGAGGGTATGAGCTGGATGCCAACAAACGCGATTACTCCGGTAATCAATGAGAAGTAGCTCACATTCATGATGGCATGGGCACGGTCGCCTATATGTCTGATTATGATATACACGCTGCTCATCCCCAAAACCCCAAAAAGGGCAACCATGGTGGCCACCAATCTATCTTGCGGGTTTGTGCTCTCTACAGCAGAGTCTCTTGAGTCCGGTACACCGAACAAAAACGCAGGTCTTATAATCAGCACAACCCCACATAATGACACAAGTGAACCAGCAGCCTCGGTAATGGTAAATCGTTCCTTTAGTATGATTGCCGCTAGAAATATGGTCACGGTCGGGGCTAAAAAGGTTATTAAAACCGCATCGCTGATGGTTAAATACATCAGCGAATAATACATCCCAAACACACCGAAAAACCCAGTAGCTCCTCTAAGAACTAACCATTTCCTAACACTGGGCTCTGCAAATGGGATGTCTGGGATCATCTTTTTGTTCATATACATATATATCAGTGTCCCCACATATGTAATCAACATTCTAACCAATAATATCTGCAACGGTTTAATAGGCTCATTGCCGGCAGCAGTGTCAGTCTCCAGGACTTTGGTAGAAACAACCATAATAGAATTGAATAGCTGCGCAAATGTTAGAAGAATTAGCCCTGTATTGCTTTTCAAGTAGCCGGTGTTCAGTCGGGAGTCATTCTGTTCGTCGTGGTCACTATACTCTTCTATATCAAAATCCTCCATTGTCGAATTAAGCGCATTATTCAACTTGGAATTCATGGTATTGTCCTCCTCATCTAATACTGCAACATCTGACTGCAACGATTTGTTGCTTCTGTTATGATGCATCGGTGTTTCATATGGTCTAGTAGTCCGTGCATCTTCGTTTTTATCGTCATCATACGGAGTTCCAATTTTGGGCCCAGTACTGCTCATACGTCTCTGCATCTGAGGGTTTTAAGTATGAATAAGGCCTGTATCTATCCCAGAACTATCCTAGTTACATTAACATAGTTCTGTTTGGATGACGGCAGAAGATCTCCCAAAGAACGATGATTGAAGGGGAGGTTTTTGAATTTCTGTGGGATTTTTGTTTTCTTTAAATAAAATATCGCAGATATTGAAATTTTGAAAAATGGAAAAGTTCCTGAGGAATTTAGTCATTATACCAGAAGAAATCAATAATAATAAAAAAACCGATAAAAACATACAGCAAGAAGAAGTAATGGTTTTGGAATCTAGATGGGCTTCCGAAATAGTAGCCGAAGAATCTGGGAAGAACCACGCTCGCAATAAGAGTCCTAAGAAGCACCCCAGGCCAGTGTCAAAACCTGATACTAATAGATTGACATCTGATAAGAGAAGCCCATTCAAGAAAGATAATAGTCACGACTCATCCAAATCTAAAATCACAGATAACCATGAGCCTACTCGAAGAAGACAGGGCAAGCACGGGTCAGTGAAAAATGACAAATTTCACGATGAAACCAAAAAAAAACCACCAAAGAGCAAAGGCCCATTGACACCACCAGTGAGTAGTGAGAATAAGAACGAGGGCAATGACCTTTCGAAAAAAGAGCTACTATTGAAGAAAATTGAAGAACAGAGACGGATCCTATCAAAGACCCAGCAAAAGGAATTAGTCAAGAGTTTCTTGGATAGCGATGATGTCTTTAATTGGGCAGATGACAACGAGGAGGATGATTTGATAGAAAAGCTCATCAATAAATAATATCACGTAGACAGAGACACCTTTGTTTAGGCAACGAAAAATAGCATTCTAACGATTCTGCTGCGAAGGTAATGATGAACCAAAAGAAAAATAATGAATATGTTATTTTTAAATGGACAATATATATAATAAGTATATATATATATATATATAAATAAAAGATAATTAGTGGATAATCCTTTTCTTTCTTTTGTAATAATAATGAATGTTGAATTATAACAAGAATAAATAAACCTAGACGTCATGCAGGTCAGCTCGTACCGTGCACCTTTTTCACACAATTATGCATTAATGTTGAGGTTTTGGAGCTTTAATACCCATGACGGCATTTGGAATGTAGCATAGTGGTGTGATCAAAGCAACTGCAAATAAGCCGTAGAATGGATATAGGTAGAATGCTGATCTTGGATGTTTCCACCATAATGGTTTTTTGGAAGCCTGATATAGTCTTTGTAATTGAATAACTCTGTTAGCCATGGTGTGTGTATGATGTGTTTTTGTATGTGGATGTTTTCCTACTCTTGTTAAATGAAGAAACGTATGTGTCTCGCTATATACCCGTAACTCCACAACTCCCGTTCCTTATATATACAGCGTAACCTGAGAGAGGGATGTTTTATTTCTTCTGTCCAGTTTAAATCCGTTACAATTTCCCTGTCTTTTTGCAACTATTTAGCGGGTAAGTCCAATTAGCCAATCAACGGCTAACTTTAAAATATTCACGTGAAGGACGAATATCCGCCTGTACTATGGTCACATAACCAACCATAATAATACAAGTTTCTCTCTATTACTATATAGATTATATTCACAGATATGTTATGTACAGATTATGTGGTTGCTCAGAAGCTGTAGCGAGAGAACCGATACGAGGATTGCATATGTGAGTGTGTTAGCTTGTGCGGCGGAGCAGTCCCTTCCTCTTGGATTGTTCTCTGTAATCCTTCCTTGCGATATCGCGATCAAACTGTTCTTTGATGAACAGCAACAACATTCGCATATCATTTAGGCCCTGGAATTTGTATTCAATGTACTTGTTAACCAATTCTTTGATTTCACGGTCGATTGATTCTTGGATGTCAGCATCGTACTCGATGCTCTGATGATACCGCTTCTTGGAAAAATACTTGCTGTAACCCTTGATTTGTCTCAGATCACCGTGTGTTAAACATCCGGTAAAGTTATGGTGGTATGTAGAACTGCTGCTGTTCCAATCTTTAAGAACATCAAGAAACCCGCCCATATCGTGATCTTTAATACAAATTTGGAGCGATATCTTGAACAGGTATAATCTTTGTCTTGGGTTGGTATCGTCTATTAGGTGCTTGACTTTTTGTAACATTTTTTTACTATTCCCTACATCATTCAAATTCAGGGATATGCTTATCAACTGTAAAATGTTGGAAAAGTTTAAATCGTCGCCATGAGATGATTCGAAAACGCTAACGAGATGTCTTGAAAATTTAAAGTTACTACTAGAAGTATCCCTAATTAGTTTTGTATCATGCAGTGGTGATCCTATTTTGTTTGCGTGGATATTATATTTAAGCCAAAGAATATCTATTTTCAAAGGAACACGATAATACGATTTCCTGATGATATTGTCCGTCAATCTCGCAATATTAACGAGTGAGTTCTTCAATGATAATTTCAAAACTTCGTAATAAAAATTGAAATCCGGCAATAGGCCATCGCGTAAACTATTTACAATTACTTGTTCGGCGCATTCAATCTCACCATTTTGAATCAATTTATGGAACAATTGTAGATTTTCAAATTCTTTCTTTGGCAAATTAGACTTATTATAAAATATTCCTCCATTCTGTTTTTCTGCTCGAAGTTGCGACATTCTCTTCAGGAATGTGTTCAACCACGGATAAACATGCAAATATTTTTCTTTATTCAATAATAAATGTAATTCATTGGTGTATTCTCTGGTCAACATTGGGTAAGCTGATAATGCACATTCCCAGAGCTGATATAAAGGTCGTTTCTTCAACCCACCATTGATAAATTGTTTCTTGTAATATTCAAATAATTTGGAAAATGAACCGTCATAAATAAATACTTTAGAAACAATGCAATGATACTTATCATTAAAGTTTATTTGTGGATCCAACGAAATCTTATGTACAAAATCTTTTAATCGTGTCAGTTGATTCTGTGATATACAAGCTTTCAACAATATTGAGTACAGTTTTTCTCGAAGTGGTTTATGGTTTTCTAGTTTTTTAATATATGCATGAATTATTTCATCGTTCATTAAAATATTATTATTTTTATTAAGCAAATCTCTCTCGAAGTTGGCCAGTTCATAATACATGCTATTTTTGTAGTCAGTATATACAGTAATGTCCTCATGCAAAAATTCATTTAATCCTGTAACATCCTTGTATAATAAAAACATTCTATGCATCAAATAGAGCGTTTTATGTAGCGGTATGTCCTCCGGCTTTGTTGCTTGAATGTTAATGCATTTACGTCGTACCCATAGTTGTAAAATAAGCTTCATATTTAACAAGTCAGATTTTTTGGAAACTTCCTTAATAAATCTATGAAGTTCGATATTAGTCAATTCAAATGTGTCTTCGTTATTTAAAGCTTGTGAGTAAAACTCTTTGGCCAATTGAAAGTTATTTGTTTCGATAAACGATAGTAAACCAATTATTATTAATTCACCTTTTACGTTTTGACCCTTGATAAATTCGGAGAACAAAATCTCACATAGATGATAATTTTTTAAGCTGTATTCGACTTTAAGCATAATTGTCATTAATTCATGAAAAGTATCGTCATTGCAGCTCTTCTGATTCAGTGAAGAAAAATACGGAGTATAATATGTAAAGAGCTCATGCATTTCATTATATTTATGCAACGACTTTAGTGACCTGAATAAAATAATTAATTGTTCTAAAGAAAAGCATTTGTCATTCCGTCGAAGATTTTCAATAACAAAATTGTGTATACAATTTTCAGCAATTAAGAACCGGTGTCTCCAATTTTCATTAAACTCTGAATCGGAGACATAGGTAAATTCTTTAGGATGAATGATATTGACATGTGTCTTCTTGGAAATAAATGGTTTATTTGTTTTGCTATTGGTCAACTGATAATGCAGTAGATCAGAAATTAGCTGAGTTTCATGCTTTGTTTTATCCTTAATCTCATACTGTTGAGCCCAAGCTACATAATTTTCTTTCGCTGAAGAAGTTATGATGTTGGATGTGGAAAATAATGAATATTGATTTTTGAAAGATATTATGAAAGTGTTACAATTCAGAATGCATGAAGTATGGGTATAATGAACCATTAAACAGGTCAAGGCAGGGATTCTTTTGTGATGCACTCGTAACATGAAGGTTTTTTCGTTTTAATTGTTTCTCAAAGAATAAATAATTTAAATAGGATTGTCATTAATTTTAATTTATATGCATAGAAGGGATTGTACAGTTAATTCTACCAAAAAGAAAAGAAAACCAACAGAAACAAAATGAAAAAAAATGAAAGGACAGTCTATTCAAAAATCTTCTGAATACATGCACTGAACTCCGAACGGTTCGAAAATACAGTAATTGATATACACAGAAAATACCACTAAAGTTAGATATATCCTCTTAATCTCCAATGTTGTAATATATACACGGTTCCCAAAAAGTAAAAAAGGAGATTTAGTGATGAAGTGAATTCTCTCTGGGAACAGAAAATCAGCCGCCAATTTAATAATTGAAAACAATAAACTGAAGCACTTCTGTGTATTTCCAAACAGCTCTATGTATATGTCTAATAAAATTGAAAAGCTCTGCTGTCTGTGTTCTGTCTCTCTCTATAAGTACCTGACAATGGTATGATAAAACTAGCAGGCCTATTAATATTTGAGTGAAGTACTGACTTGTTCTGTTTTTTTTACTTTTGCTGTTTCCATCTCTAACAACGCTCCCTCCTTAGATCTTTATTTTTTTTAATGTCACTATTTCCAAAAATACTTTCAGGTGAATAGATCAGTTTTAATCTACTACGTACGAACAAACATTTATAAGTACATATGAATATACAATAGAATGGGCTAAATGATTTTAGTCATATATGCTGATAAATTCATGATTTACTGCATTTACATTATAATAGACGCCTGAAAAACAAACGTTACGTAAACTTGGTAAATTCTGCACCATATATATCATATAGCCATCGAAAAAGTGCCTCACTGCTGTTGCCAAAGGCTTAAAATAGGTTTCGTCAAAATAACACTGGAAATTTTGAAAATGATGTATATTCTCAAATCCGTGCATATTCCAATTAACGTCCATTGGTGCAACACCAAATGTTCTTATATCGAATTGAGTTTGAGTCATGCATCTTTCCATTAATGCATGTCCCATATATGCAAAAAACGTTGTGGTAGTCAAATCTTTATAGTGGCCTTCAGCTAAATTATAATATTGATGATTCATTAAATATTCGTCGTAAATTGGAAGATATTCTTTACAAAAATTACATTCACAGCCGTTCCATAGTAAATCACTTACTAAAATTTCATATGCCGCTATTGACTGCAACATAGTTGGTGCAATCAAGGTTGATAATTTAGTTAATTTAGGCAGCACTACTTCAAACAATTTTCTTCTTCTTACATAATTTCCATCCATATTATTAGCGACTAACCCATTTAATGGTGGGGAATGTCTTATACTTAGAGTCCACAAATTTGATCCAACTTCAGGAAGAGACAAAATGAACTTATTTACAGAGATATCCCATTCCTCATCGAAATAGTGGTCCGGTTTAGTCTTAAAAAATTTCTCAATCAACCCTAAATGATGTAATTTGACTAGTTTTGCAGACAAATGAGATAAAAATTCATCCAAACAATGACAATTCACTTCTTCACATGCTATTTCCATTTCTAATGATGTTATATTATTAAAATCAACTACATCAAAAATTGAATAGTTCGTTAACATTGAGTCAGGAGAATTATGCAGATGATTAAGTTTTAAACATTTCAAGTTTTGAAAATGAATATCCTGGAATTTGAAATATTCGAATATCCTTAATGATGTACAATCTACATCATCTATTATCATCTCCTCGATGTTATTAGATAGGGTTGATTTTATAGCCATAGATAGTGGCATCATCTCTGAAAAGTCTGACTCTAACAACTTCCATTCCAATTTTCGTAGAGTTGGCCAACATTTCAGCTTTGAAAAACTCGTACTGTGTGCAATTCTAAGCTTAGTTAGTTTAGTTAGACCAACATAATCTGAATAAAATTCCTGTAATAGTTCTAAATTTCTTATATCAAGATTTTCGATAAGATCTAATTGGATGATCTTGTTAACTAGCTCCTTTAACACAGCTAACCCAGAAGTTTTATCGTAGAATGTTTCCTCAGATATGATCAAGTGTTTTATTAAATTGAAATGGGGCGATTCGCACAATCTTTGAATTCTATCATAAAGGAAAAGATCATTCTGATCATGACTCTTAACAACTTCCCTATAGCCACTCAGATAAGTTTTCCCACACTGTAGAAACCATTTATTAGACCGTAAAATGGGTGTCCTTGTGATATGGATCGTGTTATATAATTTAGGTATTGCAATTTTGACGTGTATATCCTTTGATACCAATGCTAAATTTATTAAGTCATTTTGATCTAAATAAGCAGCTGCCAAAGAGATGATTTCATTTATACTATTGTTCTTATGACCTTCGCTCATTGTAATAGTACCATAGTTATATTAGATTTAGGTAGGAAATCCTAATCATATATCTGTACAATATGTAACCGTATATCTGGAGTATCAGGTATTAGCACAGGTATATTTTTACATGAATATCTGAAAGAGGGTAATGAGTGCACCTAATTCCATTTATATATTTCAGCGTGGACCGAGAACTTATAAATAGGTAATGCATACAGTTTAGAATCTAGAACTACACAACCGATCTTATATAAACTGGGATTATCGTAGGAAAAAGGCAAAACGTGAAAAATCCAACAATTTTAATTTTTGCGTTTCTTCAAATGATACTTACGATTCAACAATCACCATCGTCATTGTGAGTTATACCAATCATAAAATCTTCCAGTTGAGAATGCATGATGATGAAAATACCAGTAGTCTTGCCTTGTAACTAGACGCTAGGAGCTTGTTCGGCAGACACAGGTAATAAGAATTCGATTGGAAAGTTCTGTTCAATAGTTTCTTCACGGTTATTTAAAAAAGTAATGAAAAATATGACGACCCCAGAGAGGATCGAACTCTCGATCTTGCGATTAACAGTCGCACGCCTTAACCAGCTTGGCCATGGAGTCATACAAAACTTGATGGTAACTGGAAAACAATCACTGACTATGATTCAATATTTGGATCATGTTTTTGAGAGATATTCCTAATAAGGTATGTCCTTTTTAGGAATCATGATGATCTGTTCTTGTCTACAGTCAAAAATAGAAATATAGGTTCACCACGCTAAAAGTATAGCCCATAATGGAATTTTTGGACTAGTGTAACACACAGAATTAAAGTAATACGATATTGTAGAAGCAGACGGGTCTATAAAGAATTTATTAATTTTTACATAAATATTTATAAATATAAATAACACAAGGTTCTGAAAACAAAAAGTTAAAAAAGATGACAAAAACATTAAATTGTCAATATTATTGTAAATGCTGTGTTAAGAGAAGAAGAAAAAAGAAACCATCCAATTACCGCCTACATTGAATTTTTTAGAGGTTCAGGACAACTGAAAAATACAGGAATGAGCGTTAATTTCCTTCAAAACATGATCTAGCTCGTCCAACAATTCCTTTTGGTCTGTTTTTTTAAGTAAATTTCGTAGAATAGCTAACTTCCCAAATACATCGGGCCGAGAGGACCATCCCAAGGCATTGTCTTTAACAGAAGAATTTATTAGATGTTTTATAATATTTCTAGATTCATCATTTACCCAATTTGTAATTTGTGTCTTTACAGATGAATTTTGCAAATTCAACAGGTCACAATAATTTAAATAAAATACAACATCATTACGGTACTGGTTATCGGTCTCAATTTCGAATAAAGTGCCAGTTTGTTCGTTCTGCTCAATATCGACCCGACTTCTGTGCAAATACTCTCTAATAAATTTCCAAATAAAGTGCTGAATTTTGTCATCTTCTTTGAATTTCTTAAAGAATATTGGAACAAATGTTTTACAAGTAACAGTAGAGCTGGCATTCGAATGAATATTTAGTTGATGTGAATTCAGATATACCGATGCAGCAGATCGTATTTCAGTTGCATCATCAAAACAACAGTTGAAAATTTGTAGTATCGTCCAGTAGTCTACTCGCCCACCTTCGACAAATTTCGTTAAGCAATGTAACATGGATTCTCTTATTTGTTCAGGAGTATCATCCTTTAAGAATTCAACGAATATCTTCTTGTTCTTATCAAAAACTGTATCTTCAATATTTTGAAAGAGTACTTGTAAGGCAGAACAAATCGTGCTTTCGTCTGAAGACTCCCGTATAACCCTTATTAAGTATTTGTGATCTAGCCGTTTCCCCAAAGATGCTAAGCAGTTTAATGCACTTACCCGAACTGTTGGCAATATATCTGGTTGTCTTACAATTGCATATATAGTTTCAGTTATGCCAGGGTCTATGTCAGAAAAGTTTGAGATATGATCATATACATATTGAATTGCTATGGATTGAACCTCATAAAATGACGAATTTAACGTTAGGATCAATAAATCTTTCCGGTTTTCTGGTAACTCATATGTCAACAGCAAATGTGCTAAATTTGCTAAAAAGAGCTGCTTACTACCATCAATATTGTATTCGCTGTTATGATATATAAAAACGTGGGATAATATGTTCCTGTATTGATTTATTATTCGCTCTTCTTTATGGTTGTTATTTTTCAGCATAATATACCCTAATTCAACAAGACATTTGAGATTAACGTAGGATATTAGTCTTGGGATTATTTCAAAAGAACTCTTAAAGAAGACTTTCAAAAAGACAGTGTCATTGACTATGGTACTATCACTTGTAGTTGTAATCATCTCTTTTAGGATCAGCAAAGATCCGTGTAGCTTATTTTGTGTTTGTGAAGGTAAAGTTTCTACCAATTCCAAGGCTAGAGCATCTGGACTGTCACATAAGTTTGCTAAAGTTCGCGAAGAAAGCTCTCGGATCTTCCAAAATTTACTTTCTGAACAAGCTAACAACCCATTTTCAAATGCCTTCAATCCTGTATAACCTGGTGTTCTTTCAAGACGTAGTAAAACATTTAGGACTAAGAATATACCTTCAACACTATTGGTATTAGTATTTTGTTTGTGTGTCAAGTTTGGCAATGAAGCATCAATAATCTCTAGCAATAGTTCCCTGAGTCCAGCGTACTTGATGAAAATAAGAGATGCATTTAACTTCCCGTTCACCTTTCCAAATATTCTGTTTTGTACGGAAGTAAAAAGCATAATCGAACAATTTCTAAGCGCCCATATGGAAGAGGTAAAGTTTTTAAAGGATAACCTTAATATTGCTGTAACATAAGGAGTACAAAACTCTCCAAGTTTTGATTCTTGAAAAATAGATTTAATACAATTAAAAGCGTTCACCTGTGGCAGGTCAATCGTATCATGATGAGATAACACATCTTGTTCGGCAATTTCCAGTAGTCTTTTTAGGGCATGTTGAAGCAATTCTCTTCGTTTATCCTTTTCCGCCGCTAGAATCGAACTAATCAAAAATGGTAAACCTCCTGATCTTCTAGTTACCCTTTTTCTTTTTTCAGTAATCGTGTCAATAGCATTCTCCAACCAAAAGGCCAAGAACTCCGGATTAGTATTAAAAGATATCATACAACACATTCTGAAACCGGGAAGAATAGCCTGGAATGCACCACTATGACGAATTTCAAGTAATTGTTGGATATACAATTCACCAATTTGTGCCAATTGTGGTCCTGATAAATTGAACTTGGAGAATAATATATCTAAAAGTGCTGAACATTCTTTAACTGATTTAAATGCATGACTTACCAACATTTCTGTAGTATCTTGTGTGACAATATCCTCATTCGATGTATCTGGTTCATCATTATCACATAGATAACCCTTAATCTTATCCCAATTCAAATAGGCAATGTTAATACACTTTTCAATAAAACTACAATCAGCGAGATTTTTAAATAACGATGAAGATTTATCTAAAATCAATCTCACTGCAATAAATTCACCATAAACAATTCCTTCTTTCGCTGGTGAGGTTAAAGAGGATACGATAGTGTCTAAAATACTTGTAAAGTAAGCAATTCGATCATTTGAAACTGAAAATAAATATTCATGTAGCGCAGCGCCTGTGTCACAATTTTGATATTCATGTAATAAAGTTGTTGCTTTTGTTTTTAATAATTTAAATGAGACAGAATTTGAATTTGGTGATATACCAGATTTACACAAAGATGTTAGTAATTGTAATGATTGATCTCTTATATCGCTATGACTAAAAGTAATGTTTTCTAAAAGTAACCTGTATAGTGTAGTGTCACCAGACAAAGATATGGAAAATGGGAAAATATGTGTATTCTTTTTATCAACTTTTACTGCAGGTATATCCTCGTCCACACCAAATTCAACTAACGACTGAATAATTGATAAGGCTATTTTTTTCTCAAGATATTGAGTACCTGGTATTAATTTAAGCGCCAGAAATTGCACCAACCACAACAGGAAAGTTTTAGAGTATTCAACTTCATCTAGTTTCTGAGCTTGTTCTTCAGGAAATTTTGATGCTTTTCTTAATTTATTAGCGTCTCTATTTAACGAATAGGTAGAATCACGAATGCGCTGAATAAATGATCTAAACGAACTAATAAAATAATCTCTTTTTTCAATTGTCATATTGTAGAACAATACGTACAAATTCTCTTTAATCGTTTCAATGACATATCGTGGAATTGGCTGTGATTTCTTTGCGGAAAATGTTAAAAGATCAAATGCATCTACTTTGAATTGATCATTTTCTAACCATTTTCTTATGTCATCTAGAGAAATGATACTTTCATCAAGTAGCAATCCTTCCAACATGCCAATCTCTTGACCTATCCTTAGCACAGAGAGAAGTGCAAATTCTTTGTCTCTATCGAGCGTATGAATAAACTTACTGTAAGCGTTCTGTGGAAGACTTTTGAACAATGGTGTTAAAATATAATAATGAATATACTTGGAATAAGTACTATCATCCATATATTCTCTTATGGAACCTCCCCATAATGCTATCCACTCATCAATCCTGTTTATATCTCCATTGAAATGAATGGTGTATATATTTTTTATCAAACTTACAACCGATGTACCAACAATATTGCATAGTGAATCATTGCATATTAGAGACAGTGAATTTTCTATAAAAAGTGGATTTTTCAAAAGTACCAGGTACAGGTCCAATTGAGTAGCTAATGAATCAATTAAATAGTATTGCACACGGGAAGTGGGGCTTACCTTCAAAGTACGCTTTAACCATTGTTCTAGTATCGATGAATAATCTTCTTCAATTTCAATCACTATTTTTAAAATAAGAAGCAATTTAGCAAACAAGTCCTTTAGTGCATTTGTCAACGCAGAACCATTGTCATTCCAAAAATCCAATATATATTGGAAAAGTGTCTCAAGATTATCAGGATTCAGGGAATTTGTTTTAACAGCCTCTAAAAACTTATCAGATTCTAGTTTCTTATTATTTATAATTTGTGTACACCTCAATAGCCATATCGACATCGAATCAATAATGATGAGTCGTTCATTTTGAGATATACCGGCCGTTTTATTGGTCAATTTCTTAAAGATAGGTTCAAAACATTGAATTATTTGATCTAATATACTAGTATACTTCTGAGTAACTATTGTCGAAACATTATTAGTAATCAAAAAATCTTTTATGGATGAGATTTGATCTAAATCTATGCTGTCACTACCCATCTCTTCCTACTAAAATTCTATGGAACTGACTCGTGTAGAATATTGTTAAACCTACTACGTATGCCGTATAACTGATGAACAGAGATGATGGAGGTGATTATATTTAAGAACCAAACTCCCTAAACTTGTCTTCGTAGTTTAGGTCATCTTGAAACTTTTTTTCAATTTTTCATGCAATTCTACGAAAAATTCGTAGACTCTTCCGATCGTTGGCTCAAAACAATGTAGTAAAATAATTTTTAACATATAGAGAATGGTTAGTTGGTGAATTTATACAAAATTAAATATGTAAATATATAATTCTATATATTTAATTGGGATTTTATTTAGAATTCAATTGTAGATAAGTAAAAAGAACTTCTCTCAAAGAAGTAAATAAAAAATCTTTCAGCTGTGTGAAATATCTAATCTCTAATACAATAGAATATACATCTTGAGATATTCTTGAAAAAAAGTAAGCTCAAAAGAAAATATGAATGTTCTTCTTCTATAATTATTAATGATATCGTTAAGTTTTTATATTTTTTTTACCTTGATGCCAAATTAAAAACGAAAAGGATTAAATATCATCAATATCTAATTCGTCATCATCTTCATCTTCATCATCTTCATCAGCATTACCGAATTCAAAGTTAACATCTTCATCAGATTCGAAACCAAAGTTGTCAGTTTCGTTAATCTTTGCATTTTCTGGTAATTCACCTTGGTTTTTCAAAGTTCTGGCTTCATCTAAATTGTATTTATGGACAACATCACATTGATCATCTTGGAAATCTCTTAGTGATACTAAAATAATGTCACCTTGACCCATCCAAACCTTTTTTCTCAACTTACCTCTGATATGTGCCATTCTCTTTATACCATCAAAACAACTGGCCTCTACTCTACCATTACCTAACATTTTAGTAATTTGAGCATATTCCTGACCTTCTTCTTTGTAAATCAATTCACGTTTTGGTCCTTCAGACTCATTCTTTCCTCTTCTACCTTTCTTACCACCCTTGGTGTTCTTTTTACCCATTTTGAAGTTTGTTTAAAGGCTTTTATTAACGGGTTTATTCAATGTTGATAAAAGAGAATGTATTCGACCTAAAGTTTGTTAATTGAACTTTAGAGTTAATATATTCATTAATTGTGTAAGCTTAATATCTCACAAAAATAATCTATATTTCCAACGACATCAAAAAAATTTTTTCAAAAATATTTTTCACTCACTAATTACGTACGGTATTGACTGGCTGTAACATTTTGTTCACTAAATAAATTAATATCGCTGTATATACATAGGTAGATATTATGGAGATGTGACATTGGTAAAGGAATAGCTTCCAGTGCAATAAACTACATCGTAAACTAACTGTAAGAACAGCATATGAATAAGGAGAATATACGTAAAAGAAGTTAGAAAAAACAGTAAACTCCACTGCAAGATGTATATACCTATATAATCAATCAGTCTAACTCCGCTATTCCCTCCAATATGTTAAATAATTCATTAGAACCGCTAATATGCGAATTAGCACTAGTAGACACAACATTGCCATACACAACTGTATGTCCGTAACTTAACATGCCTGATTTAACTTGATCTTTAATCCATTTGAATAAGATCTCCATTGGTGGGGATGATGAACCAGTAACACATGCAAAATCGAAATGACTTTGCGAGTTATTGCTTCTTTGCTCATCCATTAAAATACTAGCTTTAGAGGGTGTGGATACACTGCCTGCGCTAGTATAAAATCTGAAGATAAATTGAGCAGCTGAAACTGCCAAACCAGTCTGTTGAACAAACAGAATATCTTTATGAACATAACCATGAACGCCCTTCTCCGCAAACAAAGTATTAATATGTGCAATCGACTCACCGATTACACTAGCTACACGATCTTGATCTTCTGCATTTTCAGTGTGGAAACGAACCATAGAATCAGAAACTTTATAGTATGATCCTGGTAGTCTCTCCACTTTAGCGTCCAAAATTTTTAATACTTCATTCTTCCAAGAAACTTCATCAACAATATTATACCATGATCCATTCAATTTTACATAAGCACCATTCTCAGCTATCAATCCTAAATTCGAAACACGGGCATATAATCTATCATTGGTAGTTTTTGAGAATGATGACATGACGAATACAACATTATTGGCACATAATTCCCGTAAATTACGAATCATTCTGTCAGTTGGATGTTCAGAGATCTTCAGAATGAAAATATGTTTCTTCGTGGCTTTATAATCAGCAAAAACGTTACCTGTCACAAAACTACAAAGTGTCGAGTTTTCTTCATTAACATTCCATGCGTTTTCAATATTTTGGAATGTAGACAATACCCAGTTATCTGAATCATTATCGATAATACTTTTCAACAACATTTTCCAATTACGTCTCTTTTCTTGGACTGGCATTTCTAATGCTGTCTTTAGTATTTGAGCAACCTGTTTAATATTCCAAGGGTTGATTAATAATGCACCTTTATTCAACACAGATACACTTCCAGTAAACTCAGATAACAACAACGGTGCGTTCTTCTCTTCGGAGGATGCAATAAATTCATGACATGTTAGATTTAAACCTTCTCTCAATGGATTGACCAAAAATACATCTGCTTCAGCACAAAGGGCTAAATACTGAGCGAAATCTAATTCATGGTACAAAAAGACAACTGGTGGTGTAGAACTTAAATTAGATGACATTGAATTAATTCTGTCAACAACTTTCATAATTTGACGTTCTAGATCAGAGTCTTTATTTTTCCCAATACATATTTGAAGAAAAATCACCTTTTCTAAGTATTGAGGGTTTTCCTTTAAGAATCTCTCATAAGCCAACATTTTCTTGTCTAATCCGCGGATTGGATCAAATTGATCTCTAGAGAGAATCAATTTTTTCCCTTTCCATTTGTTTTCGACTAATTTTCTCCATTGAAGAACTTGATCGTTTCTTAAATCACTTCTTAAGTTAAAAACATCTATCCCAAGAGGTGTATACTTTACAGATATGGTTCTACCGTAGTATTTAATTTCTTCGGGGGCAATATCAGCGGCTAACAAAATGTTACAAGTTTGCATAAAATGTCTTGAGTATTCTTTTGTTTGAAAGCCGACAAAATTGGCACCTAAAATACCATGTAAGATATTCTCTCTTTGGGCTAGGCATCTGAAAACTTCACTACTTGGGAATGAAACATGCAAAAAGAAGCCAACTTTAGCGTCAGGTATTGCCTTCTTAACCATTTCTGGCACTAATAGAAGATGATAATCGTTAATTAAAATTGTATCACCACTTTTGTGAACTTTTAGAATTTGATCAGCAAAACTTTGGTTCAATTTTTGATAATAGCCCCAGGAATGATCCTCAAAAGCCTTGGAGTTTGGATTGTCTGGAATTTGATAATGAAGAGTTGGCCACAAAATTTGTTTACAGAAATTTTTGTATGCTCCTTGGAATGTAATATCATCCGTGATCACTGGAGAAGAGTTAAATTCATTTTCTAAAGTTTCAGATATTTTTTCAGTGATATCTTTGGGAATCTCGTCAGTCGGAATGCCAACAGTCCCGACCCAAGTTACCTTTTCTTTCAAAGTACCTTCAAAAATAGCTGTTTTAATCGCTTTTGTTAAGGATATATTGCCCTTATTGTTATTGACTATAGACCAAGGCAATTTAGCAAACAATGCTCTTGAATTAGTTAATCTTTGAGATTTCAATTTAGAACTACTTGAAAACCCACCAAATTTAGGGACGTTATATTGCAAATGAGGATCGGTCTCCAAATCAGATGTGTATCCCTTCTCATCGGAATCAGAATTATCAGTTAATTCGTCCATCACATATGTAGGAGAAGAATTCGATCTTGAATCCGACTTTGATTGGCCGCCTATCTTTAAACCTGGTTGGATTTGAGTCAATTGGATTGACGGATAAGCATTACTTGGTCCATCATTAGATTTATATTTAGATACATCAACAACACTTGATTGAACATCAGGCATTGACCTTGAAATCGGAGTCACTACAGCACCGCTTGAAGACAAACTCCTGGAAGACTTAATCTGACTGTCGTTGTAGGAACTGGAGTTTAAAATAGACTCGGTTATGAGCAATGCCTTCCCTCCAGAATTAGGACTTAAGAAATTAGTTTCGTTTTCTGTTGTCCCGTTGCTCATGATAGAGTCATTTCCTATGATACTATCTCCATGAGAGTCGATACTTTGACCTTCGATTTTAGTGGTAGAAATGTCATCAGCCGGAGAATTAGAGGCAAAAAACTTGTCGGCTTCGCCCATAACTGACACAGTTCTTGTGCTTGCAGTAACATTTTGTTGAGAAGTTGACGAATAGGCATGTGATGTTAAATTCTCCAGGAATTGTTCCGAAGTGATCGGTTGAGAATCATTATTTTGTGAAGCACCCGATGAGGTGGCTATGCTACTGTTCTCGTTACCCGTAGCATCAGGTATATTGATGGTATCGTGAGAGATGGTTTCCAAAGGTGCAGGGTTGTTCTCGTTTGCAACAGAATTGTTAGCAGTACTGCTGGCAACATTTCCAGAATTGTTACTCGAGGAATCGTTGATTTTAACTAAATTTGACTCGATCAACTCGGCAGCTTCTGCTTCAGGTGCCTCGAATTGTGGCTTATGAGGTAAAAATAAAGATGCAACGATGATAGCCATAGTTCAGGGATAATGGGGATCAACGATAGAAACTGAAACAGTGGAGCTAATTATGCGACGGAACAAAATAACAACAAAAACAAGCAAACGTGAAAGAAATTCAAAAACAAAAAATAAGTCCTTCAGAATGTCACTGTATAGAGCTAATTATTGGTAAAATCAAATAATATCTAGTTACGATCTGACAAAAACACAAACACAAACAGCAACCGCGTATATATAAAATATGTGTGTATCCTCGTACTCTCTGCCTGTCTGTGCAGTGCAATGGGCCTTTAATCCAGATGCCACTCAAGAGAGGGTTCCTCTAGTTTATATACAAAGTTACTGAAAATCTTTAAGCTGTATTATCCAATTTTATTTACCCCTTAAAACAGAGAAAATTCGAATACGATGAAGCACATGACTACTCCAAAACCCTAACAGGCTGCTTCCAAACCCTAATGATTACCTGCGGCACACCTTAAACGCCGAGAAAGGATGAAGGATCACTAGCAACGAGAAGAAACCCTTTTGGTGAAGTGGTTACGACCTTATTTCCTTCCAATGCCGGAAGAGAGAAGCCCCAGAAGGCCTTGGGGACAGTATACGCCCAGAGGAGATATATTATTAGCACAAGATTCGGGCCAGAAAGAAAATTTGCTACCTTCGAAGGAATGGCACGAAAGTGAAGCATCTTGGTAAGAAAGGGTTTTGAAGTGTGCAGAGCATAGCAGCTGGATGTCCATGTTATGCTGGACTATATACGCTATTTTCATTCGTTTGCAAACACAGTCACTTTTTTTAATCCACCTTGGCTTGTCTTCTATCACCGTTCGTTGGTAGCATAGCGAGTGGCTTCGCTTCGCGTTGTTGTTCCTTTGTACTGCTGCAACAGGATACGTGAATAATATCATCATCTAGGCAGGAGCCGTATTTGTTACAGTTAAGTAAACTTTATTTAATCCTGAAAGTATGTTTCCTAATTAGGAACGTGCCTATTAAGGATGTGCATTATATAATATGTCCATTTTTTTCTCTCCCATAGTTCTTCTTAGAACGAACGCAAGAAGATGATATACCATTTGAGTTCATACAATGTTTGGCTCTTTTATTGTTGTGATCCTGGGCAGGTTCACATCTCTCTGATTTTTTGGGTCAGTTCGTATTTATCACACAAACTACGGTATTAATGATGAAAGCTTATATCACAAGAATTTTTCTTCTTCATTTATTAGCTTTCATTTGTTTTGGTTTTTGGGTTTCACTCAGAAACAATCAACAATAAAGTTTCTCTTGTCTCTTATTAGATTCTAAAATAGAAATAATTTCTTCAGGAGTATAGAGTGAGGATGAGCGTAATTCTTCTATTTTCTTCCCTTCTATCGCAACCGTTTCTGTTCCATTTTCAAATATATATATATATATATATAATGCGAAGGGTACTCCAGGTGTAGATGTACAACATTAAATAACCTCTACCCTCCCATCTTAATGGATCATAGGTGCTGGTATTTAACACAGCAAGGAGTCGCCAGATCACATGATGCAGTACATTACTTTGGTGTAACTCAATAGTAAACTTCTTTAACCTAAATTAACGAATAACGTATTAAAAAAAATCAAATCAGGATAAAACTTTCCAAACTATAAAGTTATATATGTTGTTATGATCATTTTTATTTTCTGTTTTTGCGAAATTCATCAAATACGTGGATTCATAAATGGTAGAATCGGCATCCTCATTTAGTAAGTACCGTCATTTATGCTAATACCAGAGAAAACAGGCATTAGCAACTAATTACTGCAGAATGATAACTAGAAAAATTAAAACAATTACTTTAAAAACGGTGGTACCCATTATATTAGTATTACTTTCAAGTGTAATGTGTATCGGTTTTCAAGTCACACCACTAGTGAAAGAATTAGTATATATTAGTCCCACAAAAACGTCTACAAAAGACTATCAATTGCTACACAAAATTGTTTAAAATGTCATCCAATAATTTTGTGGAAATATAGGGAACAGTTGGGAAATTAATGGGGGTTCCATCGTTGAAATAAAGCTTATCGTCAACCAATTGCAAATTTTTTTTCAGATCGTTCAAATTGTTGTGATTATGATTATGAATGATTTTATGTAAGCTAAAACATTTCCTAATGGAATGATTAATTTTCCCACAAAACAAACAATATGACTTATCGGCGTTATTTGATTTGGAATATTTGAACTGAGTATGCTCGTTATATGAAGGGATTGGTGATGTCACGATTGTCTTGTCCCGCAAGAATATTCTATCATTAATTGAAGTAGTACTCGTAGACATATTGCTAGAATTGTTGGTATTAGTATAAACTGGACCAGACATTGCCGAGGACACAGAATTTGAGGATGAATCAATTTCATCATTACTGCCATTATTGGTTGACTGATTCTCGATTTTATTAAATTTTTGAACTAATTTATTAAAATGTAACCAGTAGTAATTCTCAATTTCCAAGCTATCTTCCAATTCATTAATGGCTGGTAACCTCAAAATTTCCTTCTTAATGTACTGTTTTAAAATAGGGAATTCCAAAAACACTAAATTACAGACTTGAGGAAATTTTTTGAAGAACCATTTATAAATTCCTCTATATGAGGTTAGAACACCTGGATGCAACTGGAAATACGAATCGACTTCGTTTAATAATAAAGATAAAATTAAAGCATAAGGTATGTATTCGCTGTCTGTATGGGGAGAGTCAGTGAAATACTTATATTTAAAAGTTAGAATATCGACCAACTTGGGAATAGGGATTGAATTAATCAATGTATTAATACATTGATCATATACCGACCAATTCAATGACTTGTATTTAATGAAGTACTTGAAAAATGGTTCTAATGCTAATTGATGACAAACTGGGACTTTCTCTTGTAGATGATTTAGAATTTGCACAGGATTTATGTTCCAGGTTATAACATCATGCCTAAAATTATGATAATATAACCTCACCCACTCCGGATCTTTAAAGGATAAGGAGTCATGTAGTGGTGGAAAGGATAAATATGTTGAGAATTGGTCATTCCTAATGATTTGTAATAACAACTCATCTGTAACCGATATTTTTGGGACTGTTGAGATATTAGTAATACGATTACTATCGTCTGGTCTAAGATCATTATTGACATCTCGGTTACCACTTGCAAGAGTTGCCTGCACGTTAGGGAGGGAGGAATTGGTAGTGTTGGTATTTGAATTAGTACTAGTACTGGTTGTAATATTGGTATGAGCACCGGCACTTGTACTTGCACTTGTATTAGGACTGGTATTAGTATTAGTTGTCATATTGAAACTATTAGTTCTCTGAGGTAAAGAAGGCAAAGACAAGGAATGGCTAAATGAAGGTGCCGAAGTGTTCAACGAAGCCGTGTGATGTTGATGCGGGGATACATTATGATAATTGAAAAAGTGCGCAAAATTCTGGTCAATTGGTGCGTTATTTAACGATAGTGATTCAATGCTAGTTTGTGGTGCATTGAAGGTTGAGTCATTTATCAGAAAACTATTCGAGTGTTGCTGCTGCTGTTGCTGCTGCTGCTGCATTGTTTGTTATGATGATGCTTTATACTGATTAAACTTAATAAAATAAACATTCAAATGGATATTTAAACTATTCTTTTTATTTTCGTCGGTAGTTCTGGGCACAAATTTATCTCTGTTACTGCTAGTATTGAAACAACTTTATAATAATATTTAAAGGAATGGTTGAATATTATAAAAGACAAAGGGAAGGACTTCCAGTAATTGAAGTTAAAAATGAATAAATAAGAATAAGAATTGAATCAAAAAAAAATCAAAAAGTAAAGGTAATATAATAAAAAACAGTGGGATTAAATTAGAACAAAAAATAATGGGAAAATTTAAAACACAATAAAACACATGAAAAAGGGCACAACACAAAACAATTACTTAGTTAATAGCTTGTTTTGTAGGTTTTGGGGAAATAAATAAATAAGGGAATTGATAACTATTCTTATTAGTATCTATGGATTAAAATATAGGATTCAATTGGGTTATTTTATATTTTTTTAAGGAAGGAGAGTCGAATGGGAAAATAATAATTGAAAGATAGTCTGAACCCATGAAAATTAATCAACGATGTGTTATAAAGTGATAATCCTAACCTATCGAAGAAGCATCAAACTAATGATTTTTTATTCTTTTTTTATATTTTCTAAAATCCAGAATTGCTTCGATGAGGTTTCTGATATTACTGTCACTTATGTTGTTCGAACCAAAAACTATAAATTAGCAATTGAAGGAAATTAAATCGATTCCCTCTTCAATTATCAGCAATACGATGACAAGTTTCTTTTTCTCCCAGTTATCTCCGTCTTTTTACGAAGTAATGACAAATAAGTGGGAAGAGATAGAAAAAGAAAAAGGAAATGAGATTTAAAGCTAATTACATTATTATGTGTAAAGGATATCTAATAATAAAAATAATAGAGATGAAATAAAAGAAATACATTATTCACAGAGGAAAATGCAAAATAGAAAATTTTGAAAAGAGAATGACGGAAAAAAGCGAAAAAAAGAGAAAAAACGAATTACAAAGAAAAGTGACTACGGAAAATTCACAAAAAAAGTGAACTGATAATTAATAACAAGGAGATGATGTGAGAGGGAACTGTAGAAAAAAAAATTAAAATAAAAAAAATAGACAGATATTATTAAAGTATTATTAGTATTATCGGTCTGCGAGTGTGTTCTTCCTTATTGCCAACTTTTCATGTGGGTCGTCTATAATAAGTTAATAACAATAAAGACATCCATAGTAAAACATTAACAACCAGCGCCCAGGATATTTTTCCATTCTTCTCCCGCTTACTTTCCTTCTGGAAAAATACAAATAAATACACAAATATATCACCCGAAAGAGGGCATGAAACAAAGTATCAATATTCGATAATTCTAAATTATTGTCATTTTCTTTCTTTTTTTTTAATCTATGATTCGCGCATACAGAGACCTGTTTTTTTGGGATATTCAGGGAGGGAGGAAGGGGTTGTTATGATTGCTATTAAAGTTAAGCCGTAAAATGAACATGTGGGAGAGAAGACAACTGAGATCCTTGATTTACAATTTAGAACACTACTGATGTTTGTCCTGTATACAAATGCCAGAGATTTGTCAAATTGCTGGATCTGTATTTCTCTTCAACAGTGAGTGCTTTTAAGCTTTTTAGGCTTTTTCTTTAAATGTTCAGAACATTAGGTAATTTTTAGTCGTTGTGCTGTACCCCTCTCGTTAGATGACCTTCTAAATTAATGAATAGAAGGATAATTAATTCATCACTTACTGCGTAAGATATACAGAAGAATTCATATTTCTCGAGCAAATCCCCCTATAAACTAGTTTTCTCAGGTGTTAGTAACTTGTACGTCCCGCAATAATTCTACCAAAGAACAATGTACGCGTGCAGAAAGGACCACAATAATATACTTGATGAAATAAGCTTGCTCAAAAATTCAATTACACCTCCTCAAGCCTTTTAGCCGTCTCCTCACAAAGGGTTGAAAATACGCCCCACTAAAACGACGGTGTAACACCTACACTACACTACGGCCTATCCATCGCTTCTACTTTTTGTGTGTTTATTTTTATCTTTCAATCCGGCCCGACGACATTCAAAAATAAAAGAGCGGACGGATTTTGAAGATTCCGTGGGAATTGAAGTGGAAAATCTGATATAAGGGGAAATTTCAGGTTGTTGTCGCCGTGGCCTTTTTAGCTCTGGGTTTGGGATACCACCTAGCATTAGTAATTTCCATCACCCTTGTCGCGTACCCCTTAGTCTGGAGACTCGGTCTGTTGGAGTTTTTAGTCCGTTCGGAGTTATTTCTTAGTAAAATAGGCATAAGAAAGAAATATAGGTTGTTGAACACCGAATACGGCAGAGAACAGAAAAAAGAAATGCACTCCAAGCTATATCGCAGCCCCGGAACTATATGCCAATTCTTTAGTAATAATTCACGTAACGGGACGGACCCCCTCGCTCCCCACAACATTTTTGGTTTTCTCGTCTTTTCTTTCCCTTTTTCCCATCATGCAACCCCTTCAGCCCCTTCACCTCCCAAGAATTACAGACATTCAAGAAAGTTGATATTCCCGCACTCTTTTCTCTGCACAGGTTATTTTGGCTTTGTCAGTAATCTAACCTGACTAGTTGCAATCTAAATCTGCCCGATAAGAGTGTCGGAGAGCCCAAAACGGTTGAATGGGCAACCGGAATGGGTGTATACCCGAATCTGCGGTACCTGAGGGACGAAAACTAACCACAGGTCGGCATGTAAATTCGTCGGAGGAGGGGGGCGTTTGCTTTTTCCCTTTACTCGATGATATGACTCCCCCCTCTCGACATCATAGGTGCTACAACACAGAAACAGACGCTGGACTCCAAATGCTTAATCTGATCTAATCTAGCAGAAGACAGTATGGCGACTTCCGGCTTTGTGCTCTTGGCATGCAACTGCTTTCCCCACCAAGAAAAACACAAATGGGCTCATATTTATTAATCGCGCTATATGACATAACATGGACATGACATGGTGCTATTTATGACTTGCCGCGTTTCAAATTGCGGTTAATTACCACCAAGAAGTGCTTGACAATTCTTGTTCTGCTTATGGTTATACAGATATCACCGGCACCCCAGGATCATAAATCTACGACCACTACTATGAAAACTGCAACAGTGATACCCTGTCTATTCTTCCCTTCTGGTAATGATAGTAAAAAGTTTCATCTTTCGATCAAAAATTAAAAAGAAGAAGAAGAAGACGAATATCTACATCTATCTACACATTTATCAACCTCTACTACAGAGGTTCCACGTACTCTTGTTATCAATAGAACGTGATTGGTTGTGTAGTGCTTTCCCTTCGGTGTACCTAAATTTCCTTCTCTCTTCTAAAGCTTCCTTCTTAGCCGCTTGTGCACGTGATATATTAGTTGGGTGAATTCAGTATTCTTTAATAAGAATGCCATATGCATATTACAAGGATAAGACAGCTGCTTTATCTGTATTCGTAGCAGATATATACATAGGTATTTATATATATAGAGAGAGAGGCGTCTATTTATTATGGCTCCCTTAGTAGATGCACATTGCCACGTTAAAACCACAGTACCAAGTTCATCAACCTTAAAAATCGATAACACCATTTCAGCAGAAAACGGCAATGACGCTTGGAGATGTATAATGTCTACAAATCCGTATGATTGGGAGACATTGAATATTATAGAGGAAAGTTCCAATATTATTAAAGCGTTTGGTATCCATCCTTGGTATTCTCATTTATTTTACGTACATGAAAAGGTACATAGAGATGACCCAACCAGCAAGGTTAATCGCAATAAAGAAGCACATTATCTAGCTGTGCTAGAATGTAAAGACACTGATGAGTTGAATACATTAATTTCGGTTTTACCGGACCCTATTTCTTTAGCTGATTACATTCAGGAACATTTTGATCCTGTAAAGTTCAAAGTAATTGGTGAAATTGGATTAGATAAATTAGCAAGATTGCCTGCTAATGGTTTTTACACCCATGACAAACGTAAGCTACTCAGTAGAGTGAAAATTAAAATGTATCATCAAATTAATATTTTCACCGAATTTTTAAAATTATCAAGACAATATAATCTGCCCGTATCGATCCATGACGTTAAATGTCATGCCAAGGTCCTTGAATTATGCAAACAATATTTATCACCGTCACTGTCATCAAATGGTAGTAACGATGCTCTTATTAACATTTGTTTGCATTCATATACTGGATCTGTTGAATCATTGAAAAACTCCTGGTTCGGGATATTTAAAGAGGAACAGATTTTTGTTAGTCTGTCCAAATACATTAATGTTGACTCTAAAACTCCGAAAGCAAACAATACATTGATAGGGTATATACCAATGCCAAACATCTTGACGGAAACTGATTACCCTATTGATCTTGATGAATATAAGAACACAGATTTCCTTGAAAATCAATTAGTGGATATTATAAATCAGATCATGGAGGTTAAAGAAATACCAGATATTGACTATTGCAAAGAAACAATATTTGACAATTTTAAGCGGTTTATTAATCACTGAAGGGTTAGTATCTACATATCAAGGCCTTTTTTTTTATGTAATCCACTAATGTGTACCAGCCGTGTAGTCTCTTAAAAAACTAAAACTAAAACTAAATAAAAATATAAAATAAAATAGAAACAGCTGTAAATTGAGTATTCACAGCAAGCCATTTGAAAAGAAGGTTTGATCGTCGCGTTAGTTTTTGTATTACATTTATATTGAAATACACAAATCACAAGTTCTAGCGATCGTCTATGCTATTTTGATGAAAATATACCAATATGGCAAGATATAACAATTCTAACAGCGAATCAGAGAATTCGACAAGAACACGATCAACATATCCTCCTCACACAACGAATAATAATTCTAGTTCAACGAATAACAACGGGAATAACCCATCCAATACGAACACCAACAGTTCAGTGGGTGGTAAAGCAAGCGGCAAACAACGGTTAACTGCTGCACAACAGCAATACCTTAAAGACCTGGTAACAAACAATATAACGAACAATAGCCGAGACCTTCAACCTATCAAAAATCCAATGGATTTTGAAGAATACAGTGATGAATTTCTTCGTAATTATAAAGACCATTTCCAGTTAAACGTAGCAGATAATATGACCTTAAAGGGTTATTTATTGGGATCAGCATTGGGTGCAAAGACAGAATCATCTAAAAAAAATAAGGATGGCCAGCCGACTAAGCGGATCGAAAAGAAAGACTTAGCATCGCATATTAAGAGACATTTTATCGCGTATTCAGTCAAAGAAAGTGAATGTATACCACAATTTCTTTATAAGGTGAACAATCAAAATAAAAAATTCAAAATGGAATTTAGAGGTTGATTCCAAGCATTATGTACATCCTAATTTTTAATTAATATCCAGGTAAATAGTTCGCTCAATAATATACTTACTTTTAATATCACTATATAAGGCATTTTGGTCAACTACTAATCAAATTTATCTTATTCGATGCAATGATTTTATCGAACTTTTATGTTCCAGAAAGACATAAAGACTACTATTAAGCGTCCTCTCATATGCATCCATGGAAGCTGATCGCACGGTAAGTCTTATAGCTCGAAATATTTATTCATTGAATATTCATCAGTATTGTTGATGATGATCAGTTTCGTATGGCCTTGCTTGTCTACGGGTGCACGTGGTTTATCTTATCTCGTGTATTTTAAAAGAGAAAACAAGAAAATAACAATAACGCCATTAGGGAATAGTAACAGTCCTATAATGAACGTAACCTTTAAATCTGAAAAGAGTTGAGATATAATGGGGAAATAGTAGAGCGGCTATCAATATTGTAGTGATTTTCTTAGTTCATAGAGTTACCCCAAAGCATAGATATATTGGCACACATGGAAGGATCACCTACTACTATTGTTTTAGTTGCTGTCATTAGTATTGTCCTAGTTAGATGGTTGATCCAATCGGATCAACATCCATCGGCGAATAATGTACCAGCAGAATTAAGAAATAGATCCAACGGCATATCCAGCAACAATAATACCAATACTTCATCTCACGATAGAACCAGGAGAAATGGAGCAAGAAGAACTGTGACTGAAGATATGATACAAACAGTTCAAAATATCGCACCAAATCTACATAAAGAACAAATCAAATATGATTTGGAACGTACAGGATCTGTTGATGAAACTGTGGAGAAGTATTTAAGAGGCGAGAGTTTCCCATTTCCTCCAGGTTACACGCCTCAAAGAGAAAATAATGGTAATAACATGCCACTGCCAAGTCAAACGCCTTCTGATCCGAGAAAAATCAGCAGAATCGAACCTGATAATTTATTAAAAAAATTTAATGTAAATATAGATGATTCATTAGATTCAAGAGACTTCAAAGAGCTGGATATTGATGAAAAGAAGAAATACTTAATTCTTGAAGCCAGAAAGAATCTAGAAGCTAAATTAAACGAAGACCCAGAATTGGCTTCTTTAATAAGTAAATAGTAACCAATATATCATTTTTTTTAGAGAATTTATGTATATATTTATTTATTTAAAGTGTACTTATATAAATAATGTCCATTATATTTATTTACCCGTGCGCACATATTTATATAATCCTATTGGATGGTCATGACGTTATGCAATGAAAAGACTTATTCACATTCTCAAATAGCGTTCTTTCTTGTTAGGTAATCAAATCTCGAGTACGTATATCCAATAAAAGGTAAGTCTTCCTTAACAGGTGGAGCATTTGAGTTGTTGCCTTGTTTCATCATTTGTTCTCTTTGCTTGGCAGCCTGGGCCATAGCAGGAGAATCTGGAACATTCTCCAATTCATCAGTTGGGAAAAATCTTGTATCTGTTATCGAACTTAGTTTTGGAATATATGGTGCCTCCACCTGTCTAATTGTATTCCAATCTACCCCACGGAAAAATGGATGACTTTTTATCTCATCAGCACCTCCATGCCTTCCCAATCTTTGATCAGAATGTGTTAGTAAACGACGAATTAAATCCTCAGCTTCGTAGGAAATATGAATATCATCGGGGAATACCAACGTTTGTTCAAAATTCATAATTTTCCTATATGTTTCTTGTGGAGTTTCTGAACAAAAAGGTGGCCACCCGATTAAACATTCATACATGATTGCACCTAAAGACCACCAATCACATTCTTGTCCATATCCTTGATATAAAAAGATTTCTGGTGCTATGTAGTCTGGTGTACCCACTGTAGAATAGGCCATTAAACGACGAGACTTTCTCCATGTTTGGATCTGTTGTCTGTTTGACATCGTTAGATTAATTGAGTCAATGATCATTGTTTGACGATTATTAGCGGTACTCTGTTCTGGTTTTAAAAAGCTATTGCTATTAGGTTTACTATTTGCTTCTTCATCTTGCTGTAATAATTTTTTATAATAATTGGAATCATGAGTCTTATGGAACCCGGTAGATAAACCAAAATCGGATAGTTTTATGTGGCCCCTTATATCAATTAAAATGTTATCTGGTTTAATATCTCTATGAATAAATCCCAACTTATGGACCGTTTCGATAGCTAAAATACATTCTGCCATATAGAACCGCGTAACATCTTCAGTAAATAATTGCCATCTAATCAACATTGTCATTAAATCACCACCAGGTAAAAACTCCATAATCAAGTATAAGTATTGAGAATCTTGGAAAGAGTAATATAGCGAAACAACCCAGGGTGAATCACTTCCAGCAAGAACATCTCTTTCAGCTTTAACATGAGCTAGTTGATCCTTCTTATACATTTCTGATTTTAGTAAAGTTTTCATTGCGTATATTTTACCAGTGTCTTTCTTTTGAACCAATCTAACCTCCCCAAAGGCACCTTTACCGATAACTTTTACAGTATGGAAATCCTCTAAGGATAATCTTGTTCTACGCAATCTTAAAAACTGGGATTCCTTTTTTCCAAGTGAATTTAACTGCCTTGATCTTCTCTCTTCAGACCAAGCATGAGAGGCAATAGCAGTTTCCAATTCAACACGTCTTTCGTTTCTCTCTATTGCGTATTTCACAGAAGATTGGTAAAAATTTTCAATTCTCAGTTTTACAGCTGCAGCCTTATCTTGTGTCGATTTTGTTAATAAATCCGGTCTTCTTTCAAAATACATATAATTAGGGTTATTAGCGTTGGCAACAGGATTTGAAGTTAAAACATTAGTTGCATGACTGGGTGAAGATGGCATTGTTGCAGATGAGTTTATAGGATGTTGCAGTTGGTGCATCGTTTGTTGTTGCTGCTGCTGCTCTTGTTGCGATGCTTGTTGTTGTTGCTGTTGAAAACTTCTTACGCTTCTAACAGGACTTGATGACAGTTCCTGCGAACCTGGATAAATCTGATGTGGTTGGTGAAACGAGGTATTAGAATAAACAGTTTGCAGATTGTTACTATTAATGTTGCCACTATAATCAGATTCTATGGAGTAATTTCTTGGATAGTTATTATATGATCCGGGGGCTGCAATTGGTGTAGTTTCGATGTTAGAGCCGCGGCTATTCATTGGCATGTTCATATCATTATACGTATTATTGTTGCTACTACGATTATCCTGTAACAAACTCTGTGAGTTGTTGTTATGTTTGTAAATATTATTGGTATCGGACATGGGAGAACCAGTAAAGTTATGTAAATTTGACATCAACAGGTTTGACGGTGGGGTGGAAGAGTAATTTAAGTTGGGAACGTCGGTAAACATGCCTCCAACATTCGTATTTTGAGGTACTAATACTGTTGAGTTCATTTTCTCATTCTGTAACTGCTCCTGCAAAGATTGATGAGAGCCCTGTTGTCTCATATAGTTATTACTAAAGGGAGCAGCTATTGGTCGCTGGAACGCTTCCTGTTGGGCTATGTTATACTGCTGCTGTTGCTGTGGCACTGGTGCTTGTTGATGGTGTTGTTGCTGTTGCTGTTGCGGGAATGCTCCCTCGTTCATATAATTCATTTTGTTCTTGGTATCAGAAGGTGAAGACGAGTAATAAGGATTTTGAGCTCCAAACATAATTTAAAAAAGACGCGTTCTATTGTAGAGTGGATATTCAACGGTCGCTTAAAACCTGGGAAATATAGGTGTGTGTTTGTGTGTATGAGACCCGGAATATACGAATTTGCCCACTGGGAATGTGTAGAAAAGATTGAGTTCGGCAAATAAATAAGGCAGTTGCTTTGAAAACGACAATGAGACTGGACCAGACGAGAGAGGGGGACAGCTTAGTCGACACAAATTCCTGTATGTTCGGCTTATAATTGTCTTGTTGCTTTCCAGGTACAGTCTAGTTTAACATGTTGACTTTTCGAGAAGTTGAATCAATGTTTGGAAATGTTATTTTCATTCTCCATTGAAAAAAAATTTCACGAAAACGAAAACTAAAAATACAACAGTCACGTTTATATCACGTGATGCGGTGTGGAATTAGCCGCTGAGCTTATAGTATAGCACAGAGAGTGTGCTCTGGGCAATACAGTACACAAAGATATGCAGATGAGGGCGGTGAATCGTTGAAGTGGATGCATTGCAGTCATGCAACAAGCGGACACGTCCGAGACCGTTCCTCCGATGCAGAGAACGTCCCACCAAAACAACGTTCTTTGGATGCCGTCAGGACCTGACACCGGCAGATAAACAACTATTTGTTGGACAGTCTTTGCTGTGCCGTCGCCAATATATTGGTGTTGTCTTCCGTGGACAGCAAGTCGTAGACCTTGTGCTGGTTGAATGGGTACAGACATTGCTCGTTGGGACAGATCACAATGGCATGATTATGCTGAATCAGACATTTCTGCAACTTCGATTCACAAAGGGGGCACTTTGGCGGCGTCATCAGTGAGTTATCGTTTTTTGTTTTAGTGTTTTCTCTGGATCCTACGTTCAATTTGCTGATAGCTGATCTTCGTTCGTCTCCTCTGAATAGCTTCTACCTGTGCTATATCGATGGAACCGTTGTTGGGATAGCAAATAGGCCTAATTAGACTCGTGCAGTATGCGTATACGTGGAAAGAGAAGGATGATTTGCTCGATGGGATTGATCCAAACGCCGTTGAAAATTCCTTGTAAGTAAATTTTTTTAAAAATATGCTCCCTCTCATTCTGGCCTTATGAAAAAAAAATTAGAGAGAAAGTTGAAATTAATATTACACAATGGGACTTTTCAAATAAATGAATAAATTATAAAAAAAGGATCATAACCAGGCAGATTTAATACTCTTGCTCGTAGCATATCCGGACCTTGGTATTTTTCACAGGGTATCAGAATAATAGGGAATTTAATCAATCGAAGATCAGTCGTTTCTAATGGTTAAGGTCGGTAAGGATATTTTTAATAGATTGCAAAAAGATCCCAAATGTATCAGAAATATATGTATTGTGGCTCATGTTGATCATGGTAAGACTTCATTGTCGGACTCGTTACTGGCTTCAAATGGTATCATTTCGCAGAAATTGGCTGGGAAAATAAGATATTTAGATTCGAGACCTGATGAACAATTAAGAGGCATCACCATGGAATCTTCCGCAATCTCATTGTATTTCAGGATTTTACATAAGAATTCAAATGCGTCCGATGGTAATGATGATGTTATTGTTAACGAACATCTCATAAATTTAATAGATTCGCCAGGACATATAGATTTTTCCGAGGAAGTTAATGCTGCTTCCAAACTATGTGACGGGGCAATTGTTCTTGTGGATGTAGTAGAGGGAGTTTGTTCCCAAACGGTAACAGTTCTAAGACAGTGTTGGACTGAAAAGCTAAAGCCTGTTCTGGTCCTTAATAAAATGGACAGATTGATCACTGAATTAAAAATGACAACACATGAGGCTTACATTCATTTATCTAAAATTATTGAACAAGTTAATTCAGTTATTGGTTCCTTCTTTCAAGGGGAGGTTCAATTGGATGACTATTCCTGGAAAGAACAATTGGAATCAAATTCACAAGCGAAATTTGTTGAAAGAGACGATTCAGACCTATATTTTAATCCAACCTCAAATAATGTGATATTTGCATCAGCTGTTGACGGTTGGGGTTTCAACATTAGTCAGTTAGCTAAATTTTATGAACAAAAACTAGGAGCCAAGAGAGAAAATCTAGAAAAAGTATTGTGGGGAGATTTTTATATGGATCCAAAAACCAAAAAAATTATTGGCAATAAAGCACTAAAGGGTCGTTCCTTGAAACCATTATTTGTTTCATTAATTTTGGATAATATCTGGAAGATATATGAAAACATTGTGATCGAAAACAACATGGAAATGGTTGAGAAAGTGAGCAAAACTCTGAATATAGCATTATCACCAAGGGATTTAAGGACTAAGGATTACAAACAATTGTTGAGAAATATTATGGGGCAATGGCTACCAGTAAGCACTGCCGTACTATTGACAGTAATTGAAAAGCTTCCTTCTCCTTCTGAATCTCAAAACGAAAGATTGTATAATATTTTAGGATATAAAGAATCGGAATCAGAAAGCATACCAATCGATAAAACATTGTTGAAATCAATGAAGGAATGTGACAGTAGTGGTCCTTCGTTTGCATATATTTCAAAGGTTCTTTCGGTACGAAGAGACGAGTTACCTTTAGAAATTGGAGAATCCTTTGGGGAAGTTAATCCTGATGATATCTTTAAGAGAAATTTGAAAGCTCGTGAAGATGCTATAAAGGCAGCTAAACAAGCAGAACAATTGGAAATGCAAACTTCTAGATTAAATTTAGAAAGCAACGACGGTAGTGACGACTTGTATCGAAGGGCCAAAGATACGGTTACTACTCCTGATATCGACGCTATGAATGAAAAGGTTCTAAAAAGCAAAAACGATAAGATTAAAGTAGTTTCTGAAATATCTGCTGGTATGGATTTAGGTTTTAACTATGAAGGGGATGATGATTCAGAGAATGAATTACCAGCACCTTCATTTGATTTTGTTCCGGAAGATATCGACCCTAATGATCCTTTAAGTGGTATGTTTGAGTACGAACGAGATTCTGAAGGGATCTCTATGGTACAGGACGTGGATGTAAAAGTGGAGGAGGATTTGGACGATATATTTGATGAAGAAGATGAAGTTTTAATTTCATTCGCAAGAATTTACAGTGGTACTTTGAAAGTGGGACAAGAGGTTGATGTTTTGGGACCCAAATACGACCCCAATTTTCCAACAGATCATATTGAAACTGCAACTATAAGTCATTTGTATTTGTTTATGGGCAAGGAGCTGATTCCAATTCAAGATTGCCCTGCTGGTAACGTTGTTGGTATAAGAGGATTGGCTGGTAAAATATTGAAGAATGGTGTTATTGTCGAGAAAGCTGTGCAGGGATTGAATTTAGTAGGGTCTAATATGAACATTACTCCAATTTTGCATGTAGCTGTTGAACCTGCTAATCCTATGCAAATGAACAATTTGGTCCGCGGATTGAAACTATTGAATTTGGCAGATCCTTGTGTTGAAACATATATATCTGATACTGGTGAACATATATTATGTACAGCTGGTGAACTGCATTTGGAAAGGTGTTTGAAAGATTTAACAGAAAGATTTGCAGGTATTGAAATTACGCATTCTGAACCAGCAATTCCGTACAGAGAAACATTTTTGTCCACGAAGGATATGAATCCACCTAAGAATAGCAACTTAGGGAGAGGTGTAGTTGAAAATATTCTTGGAAAGTACAAGATTAAAATAAAGTCTGTACCTTTATCAGATGATGTGAAAAGATTCTTGGAACATAATGAGTCAACTATGAAGCAGATATTGGGTATAAAAGTTGATACAAAGGAGATGTTGGAACATCATATTTTGGAGAAGGATGTGTTTTTAGGAAAACTTCAAGAAGTTGTCTCCGAAGACATAAGCTTTGGAAATATATTGTTACCTTATTTATCGAAAATTGCCGCATTTGGTCCAAAAAGAGTTGGCAATAATATACTCGCTTCAGAAAATGGGATATTACCTAGCCTTTTTTCTACCTCTGATATTACTCCCTTTATTTATTCGGATTCAGTTATCAATGGGTTCCATTTATCTGTAAATGAAGGCCCTATAGCTAAGGAACCTGTGTGTGGAACTTTTGTTATTGTCGAAAGCATTCATGAGATGGATGAGGATGAGCTAAACCAACTAGAGGATAACTCTGCCTATCAAATTGAAATCCCTAACATTTCTGGTAGATTCATTACCACCATTAGGGATATCATCCATTCTTCTTATTTGGATTGGTCCCCAAGACTTATGTGGGCTGTCTATTCGTGTGATATCCAAGCTTCTGTTGATGTGTTAGGTAAAGTTTACGGTGTTGTCCAACAAAGACAGGGTAGGGTTGTGTCTGAGGCTGTAAAGGAAGGGACGCCATTCTTTCAAGTTGTGGCCCATATTCCAGTCGTAAAGGCATTTGGATTTAGTGATGACTTGCGTAAGAAGACTTCCGGTGCTGCACAACCTCAACTAATCTTTGCTGGGTTTGAATGCATTGACATTGATCCCTACTGGGTCCCAACAACTGAAGAGGAATTAGAAGAATTGGGTGAAACAGCAGATAAGGATAATATCGCCAGAGTTCATAGGAATACTATAAGAAGACGTAAAGGTCTCTTTGTAGAGGAAAAGGTCATTGAAAATGCTGAAAAGCAGCGTACCTTGAAGAGAAATTGATGATATAATAGCTTGTATCTTATAATTACTATCGTGAAACTTCCGTATCTAATGACGTTTAATCTATAGCAAAAAAATTAAAAATTGTTCACCGCCGGGATGAGATAGAACAAAATACTGTACGAAGCTTTAACTGCCACAGATGCTTAGTTTTCTTGGGCTACTTTGCTTATTAATCATCATTAGGTAGTTTATTGGTTCAGTTGTATAATCAGTAGTAATAGTATAACTTTATTTAAAAATTCAAAGGCATTATGGTGTCCTGTAAAAACATCAATAACACCTCCATCGAATTGGTATCTGAAGATGGTCCAATACCGATAAATGAAATGATGCAAAAAGGTGTTAAAGCCCTTTCAAACATATTATCAAGTCAACTGCAAGATGGAAAATATTTAAATGTTGCACCAAGACAATACATTTTAAACAACCAGGATGATAATAATGATTCTGTAGGAGGTTTTCTTAATGATTCCGAGAGAGATCAAGTATCTGTTAGTGTAGATAATATATCGTCAACAAGCCAGATTCAAGATGATATATCAGGAGATTTTGATGAAACTGGCTTACATCTAAAGGAAGAGGATGCTGAAATAATATTTGACTACGAAACAGAAAGTTTTGTAGACGCTCCAGATGCGATTGGGGAACGCATCTCACAAATGATAGAGTCTGTTTTGCCAGAACGCTTCTCGACCGATAGTCAGCATCGTCTACGAACAATGGCAAACGATGTTACCGGAAACAAGCTAAGGATTACTGAGGAATTGGAAGAGCTATCAGATGCCGAAAATATACGAAATTTACAGAGCCAGATTGAAGAAATAAAGCATGATAATTTTTCAGAGGCAAACTATAGCGACGAACATAATATTGAAGGACACACATCGTGTTGTCCACATCATCAGCAATATACAAAGAAAACTAGACCTGTCCATAGAAATGGTGATTTTAATGATTTTGAATATACATCGGGTAAACGTAAAAATGTCCCTGATTTCTCTCTACTGATTAATGAACAAAAGCCCATGTGCATGTTTTGTGAATATTTTATGGTATTTGGAGAACCTCCCAAAAATATGATAAAATGGTATAACAAGACTCATGGATATAATCGCATGCCTTCATCCCATGATCATCGCAAAAGGAATCGTTAAGTGACTTCTTTAGTTTATAAATATGAGAATAGTTTTAATTGGTATATGAAGATAGGATAAAATGAATGGATTTGAATATTAGATCATTTTCTTCTTTTATTAGTAGGTAGCCTTGTATATAAAAAATATAATTATTTAAAATCAGATTGTGACTGCGAACGGATCTCTAATGACGCTTGCAGAAGATAAAGTCGACATATGACGGCGCTCTTTTCTTGACTCGTATTCATGTAGCAGCATGCACATACATGTTAAAACCTGAGTATTCCACGGTATGTTAAATATGCAATCAGGATTATTATTCAAAGGATCTTGTGTCAATTCATCGGTCTCTCCGATATCTAGTGTGGCAATTCTCAAAGTTCTTTTTTTAGGAATAAAAGTGACATTGTCATCTGAATATTTAGCCCAAACAGGCAAATATCCCAGAGGTCTGGATTGGTTTGATTTGTTATATTCATCGAATTCTTTTATAGTTGAGTGATCCATGTAGGAAGGCATATCATCATCTAGGACTAATAATTTGATATTCGTAGATCCAAAGGGTGAAGACAATCCAGTAGAACCATACCATCGAAGGTTCAATGAATCCAAAGTTATATCTGCGTTAGGCCTGTGCATATAGTTTATCATTTTTAAAGTTATAGGGGTAGGACTAGATGTGGTATCAAGTGGAGAACCGCTATGAAACAAAAAATTGTGTTGGATTCTATAATTCTGTTCAAAATGCTCCTTATGTATGCTGCAGAATTCAAACTTGTATATATTAACCGTAGGCTCTAACAATGTGGTAGCAATCAATTCAGCATCTTCAGGTAAATTATAAGCATCTACCTTATCATGTCTTATCATAATGAACTTGTATATTTTCATCACCGGTATTTTTTTACTGCTACTAAACATTGATTTAAGCACGTTCGACGGAACTGCATGGAACAAGGGAATACCCAACCCGCTATCCTCCCATTTGATGTATTCGAATTTACGTTTGTTATTTAAGAAGGTCTTGTAAGATCTGACGCTGGCAAAGCAGTAGAACCCTTTGTTCAGTAAAATCGATACAAATGGTAAAGTTCGTTGTTTAACAAATCTTGGGCATCGGTTTTTATAGCCTTTGATTTGTAAATCACCAATGGTGGAGGTTTCGGAAAAGCCCGTATAGATGGTGACATTATCTGCTACTGAGTCCAGTACCGTAGCCTGATCATCTCCATGGGAATGATTATTCTGGAATGTATGAACATTGGGACTGAGACCAATATCCACTGCATCATCATTGTGAGATGAGTCAGCACGATCCAAATCTGCATCAGCAGCTTCACCACCTCTCCTCCGCATCAATGTACGCACCCGGTTCATCGTTGTTTCTTGTCTCTCTGAATAGGTCTCATACTGTGTATCCATCAAAACAACATCTTTATTAGTTGGATAGGATGAGGCATACAGTTTTTCAACACCTTAATTATAATGATAATCAAAATAAAACACACGTGCACCAATAGTGCTGACTAGGTCAAGACGTCTTCACTTCCGAGTCTGTTAGTTCGCCTTACCAGCATTGCCACTGGTCGATGTTCTTAACTCGGTCCAAATAAAGTCCTGTTTGCGGTGTGTTTTGGTAGATGGGAGACGAGAGGTCTGCAGCTACGGCTGTTGCCGCCATGGCCAAATAATTAGACCATGTTAAACAGAGCAGTGTGTTCAACTTAGCATCCCACAATCCCAAACAAGCAATACTACCTCAAAGCCGGACGTTGACGGATTTGCTGGTTGTGTACACGTTTCACTTCTATATCGCGGTCACGGTTGTTGTTGTTGTTGTTGATCGGCTGTTTGTTTGTAAATTTTCTAAAGTTTGACGCTGACGCGTCTTCCTACAAAGTCCAATAGAAAAATTTCAAAAATTCGAGAAATTCTATAAACAAGTTTAGAAAGATGATTTGGTTAGGTGTGTCTTCTTCGAAGGTTCGGCCTTGCTCACGCAGAGTGCAAAGCAGTTCTCTCTTTCGTTGATATTTTGCAGTACTGGTGTTTTTGGATAGTCTAAGGGTTTGTGAAGAACAACAAGTACCTGACCATGGATGAAGAAAGAATTCAAAAGAGACTATCTCAATTAGAACTGGATCTGAACCAGATGAACGAGTTGATCGACAGTAATCTGAAAGATACTACCATCACTGAGGAAGAAGAGGCCGGATTCGATAGTAGGGAGTATATGCAGCCTGAAGGCCTCCTGGTAGGTGGAACGGAGAGAGAAATCGAGGGTATTACTATTGAACCCACAGAGAATAATGAAATAATCGAAGAACCAATAGCTGACAATTCTGTGGACACGGAAACAGTAACTAATGTTGTTGACGAGGAAGTAGTGGGTAATACTAATGGTGGAGTAGCAGATAGCGGAGAAGTAGCAGATAGCGAAGGAATATTAGAAGGTATTGTCGCCCAGGAACTATCAAAATCTACATATAAGAGTCCCAGGGATGAGCTGTCCGTAAGAGAGACTGAGAGGATTAGCAGCGAAAAATCAACAAAATTAAATGGCGACACTTCTATAAGTCATATTGTGCCATCAGTGGAGAGTGAAGCCGCTATAATGGATACAGAAAACTTAAAAACCGAAGAATCAATGATTAATAACTTTAGCTCCACAGACACCGGTATTAAAACTGTTAACATAATATCTGAACCGAAGAACCAGGATCACGTTGTAGAAGGTGACTTGCATGCTGCCCAGGACACACCATCGCAAGGTGAGCCGGAAGGTGACGATGACTGGGAGGACTATAACGGTGAGAGCGAAATCAATGAGGCATTTGTTACATCAACATCACAAAACAATGTTACCGTGAAGAAGGCCATTGTACCTTCCAAGACTGAGGTTGAAGAGGAGGCTGTACATAGAAAAAGTCCCACTCCGACAACATTTTTCGAAAATGAATTAGAAGAGGAGTATGGAACAATAACAACAGTATCATCGATAGTGTTACCCAAGAAAAATGACAAGTCTTCGTCAAAGCAGATCAAGCCGGCTTCTATCAATGAGATAACTGCCGAAAATAATTCAGCTAGAGTGCTAACCAACCCCTTTCGAGTGATCTCTGTAAACTCGTCTGCTTCGTCTTCAAGGGTATCTTCAAGCAATGGCGGCAATATATCGAACAATGAATACGATAATTCAGAATTATGGAGAAGGACTGATAGTTTGGAGCCTATTGAGAAGTTGGAGAAAAGATATGATTATCTGACCAATAAATGTAGTAAATTGCAAAAGGAGATCAAATATCTGATGGAAATGAATGATCAGAGCATGTTGCCGATGGAAGATTCCAAGAAGTTGCAAAAGGCCCTGGACAAGCTTCAAGAGTATCTTGATAAGAAATCCAAAGAGAGGTACGAACTAGGGGTCTTATTGAGTAGAAAGATAAGAAAAGAGATTGACAAGGGCTCGAATGGACAATTTTGGGTAGGAACCAAATAAAAAGAGTTGACTAGATCGACATTATATTAGGCTCTGGACATTATAGACCACGGTCGGGTTTTGTATATATGTGTTTTTTTGGTTGGGGGGGGGGCAATTTTTACGACTGGGTGGATATATATATATCTGTATATCTGCATATACATGCTACGTATGCCAGTATAGTGTGATGTGTCATAAATAGAAGAAAATGTATTATACATGCAATTGTTCCTACTATTCAGCGCGAAGCAGACCGATGGAGAAGAACGCTATCGCGGGGGCCATACCAGCCCTCCCAGTCGGCCACATTTCCTGCCAGGGCCCTGTTCCAACTGCATTGCAGCATCGACCTGGACAGTGCGTTGCATAGTCGGATGGTCGGGTCCGGTCTGTCCTCACGTGCACAATGGTGGTCTCGGTCTGTTAGAATCTCTTGTATCAAAAATCGGTAAATCTATTTTTTCGTGGGGAGTCCTAACAAAAGAAAAAGAAAAATGCCAACCAGGAACAGGAACAGGAACAACAGATATACAGTTGAACTTGTCGTCCAGTTGTTGCATTGTTGTCGTGACGGACTTATGTCTACAGTCAGTTGCATATATTTTACGGTCTCTTAGTCATTGGCAACTCGATATATATATATATATAAGGCAGGAGGAAGTCTAGTCACACGTTGTATTGGTTTTTTATTTGCACTGGTTGTTATTATTATACAGGTGTTGATTTGGGATTTATTGAATATCAACGCGTTGGTCACTCTACCTTGTGAGTTTTTATCTTATCATTGGCACTGGAACGGCAGGAAGGCCAGTACTACAAGGAAAAGGAAACTGGAAACAGAACTCGTATAGCAGCTGCGGGAGCAGGGAACGTCCGATTATCCGCCTTTGAATGATATTATAATACAGTCGATCGTACACTATACACACAATTGGGCCAGTAATGAATGTAACTAACTCTAAGAATACTTCTGATAACCATGTGTCGTCGTTCGATCTGGAACCCAATCCTTTTGAGCAAAGTTTTGCTTCGACTAAGAAACTTCTGTCCTCGACCTATTCATCGCCAGGCAATAACAATGCGCCTAGCTTCCCTTTGAGACAGAATATTAGCACTGTAAATAATGACAACTTAAACTCATATTCATATCAATTTACTTCTAATTCTATAAATGATATTAACCAACTAACCGCAGGAGGTTCTTCAGGAGATGCGTTATTGCAACGAAACTTTACGAGGGGTTCGCCGTTGAATCCAAGCAAGGCCGATCCTATTTCTTCGCTGCATTCAAGCAGGATGGGTTCTTTTGGTAACGGTCCGTTAAAATCATCCAATATTCAGTCGCCTCCATTGTTAACTCCAGGCGGTTCGAAGAGGCTACCTCCGATATTGCTTTCACCATCTTTACTACAACAACCAAACAAGGCAAATACAACATCAAACAATAGCAATATCTTACCGCCGGGAAGTGCAGGAGGTACTTTATCATTATATGCCACAGCAGGATCTCCTTCGAATAATTCACTCACAATATCTTCTGGTTTACAGCCTGGAACCCCAAACAACTCGACGAATCCACTAACTGATCCGTCACATGTTCCTAATTTCTTGTTGGGACTATCCAAAACAGGTTTGACTCCAAATGAATCAGGTTTAAGGACTGGTCTATCTCCAGGAATTTTTTCACAACAACAATATTCACTACCTGTATTACAGTCAGTCAATAGTAATGGGACTAATAATAATGGGACTAATAATTCTGGTACCTCTCCATCTATAACCACAGCTTCACTTAATACTAATACTAATGCTAATTCTAATTCTAATGCTAATTTTAATAATACAAACAATAATGCCAATAATAATACCAATAATAATACCAATGACACGACCCGATTAAATGGCAAACGACCTTCCATATCATCTGATAAGTTCTTAGGAAATAATTTTAGGAATGACAACACCTCTGTAGACCAATTGAATGTGGTCAGGCCAACGTCATTAGCAAGTACCTTTGATTCAAGTTCTATGAATTTTATTACCCCATCAAATAACACAAGCAATGTAAGTCCTGATTTTATATCAAGTGACAATCGAAATTTATCCAATCTAAATAGCACTGTTGCTCATGGTAATTCAAACTCGACTGCCACGATAAATAATAAGACAGTTAATGATCAAACACAACTAAACACTGAGCAAATGACTAAAAAGAGGCGAAAAAATAAAAAATTAAATATAGCAAAGAAGGTCAAAAAAGAAACTGAAAAGAATGTTGCTGAAGAAAATAGCAGCAAGGATGTACAGAATAATAATAATAATAATCAAGAATCCAATGATGACCAAGATAAAAAACGTAAAGAATTTTTAGAAAGAAATCGTTTAGCGGCTTCAAAATTCAGAAAAAGAAAAAAGGAGTATATCAAGAGAATTGAATCTGATTTAAAAACATACGAAGATGAGTATATCGACCTTTCGAATGTAATATACCGGTTATGTGGTATTTTTCCAGTAAAACCGGGAGAAAGAAATAATGGTCCATACCCAGGACAAGATACTGAGACGTCATTGTTGCCATTTCTAGAATCGGCTATTGCTTCAGGAGATATTGGATCATTAAGCTCAGTAGTTGCGCAAATGAAGCAGTTAGTTTATAGCACAAAATTCGTTAAAAGAGAGGGAAAGCCGCCTGTACAGTCAACTGATGATGAGGAAAAGCCATCAAATAAAATGGAATCTCCAGAATCTCAATGAAAAAAAAATAGCAGGTTGCATTTATTTTAATAGATTCATTATTTGGAAACGTGTTTTCCAAAGTTTTGCACCATACGTTACGGGCTCTTTCTTAAAACAACTTATCATCGAAGGTTTAATTCTCATTATGTAAATTTATGTGTTTTATTTTAGCGGCTAGTTTTTTATTTAGTTTCTATACTTATGAATTGATGTTTTTTTGTTATTGGGAAGTCATGTCTTCATCTGAGTCTTTTTCGAATAGCTCCAAAATAAATGTACATAAGAGAAGTCATAATGATCTTTTTATAAAAAAGATAAGAACACAACTAAGCCTAACACAATTGATTAGCACCCTCAAGTTCGACTAAATAAATGAGCTATAATTTTTTGAAAAACGCCAGGAAGATTATATGTATTGGCCGTAACTATGCGGATCATATTAAAGAATTAAATAATGCCACTCCAAAACAACCATTCTTCTTTTTGAAGCCCTCTTCTAGTGTCGTTACACCAATCACCAAAGATAACTCTAGATCCCAACTGCTACAAGGGTCTGCTAGTTTTTCTGGTTTGAATGAGGATGGGTCGAATCCAGGCCATATTTTGATCCCAAAGGGCGTAACAGTCCACCATGAAATAGAATTGGCAATTGTGATGAATAAGTATGCATCTAATCTAAGAGAATCGGATTTCGGCCCACAAGATGTCCATAATTCGATTAAGGGTGTTGCTCTTGCTTTAGATTTATCTGCAAGAAATGTTCAGAGTGAGGCTAAGACTAAAGGATTGCCTTGGACCATAAGCAAGGGATTCGATTCGTTTCTACCAATCTCTCATTTAGTCCCAAGAGAGGATCTACCAATTCTTGATATGTCAAACTTACAGGACAGCTTCAGACTAACCTGTTCTGTGAATGGAGAGAAGAAACAAGATGGTACTACAGATCTAATGTTATATCCATTGCATAAAATTATCCAACATATATCTACCATGATTTCGCTAGAGCCAGGTGACATCATATTGACTGGCACACCAGCCGGAGTTGGTCCGATTCGTGCAGGCGATAGCATCAGTGGTCAATTGTTTCTAAACGGCTCCAAACTCATTGAGATGTCATTTCAATGTAAAGAACGTCCAGGCCCTTATGAGTACAAGGAAACTTGATGTGTTTTTTCTTTGCATCGAGGAAGCTATTTTTGACTTTTTTCAAGAACGTGAAATTTTAAGAAGCCTGGATAGAATATATAAATGAAGATCAAGAAGTTTTTGTGACAACATTAGTAGTTGCGGCTTTTGTAGTGTTACCAAAAGGTGTAAATATCAATATATATCTATACTTAAAATTTTTCAATAGACCTCGCCTATTTGCTCGATTTGAATTAGAATCCAAGAGGAACTATAGAGGGAACTAATGTTGCCAATTAAGTATGCTCTGCGCCATGGCAAAGCTCTATTCATGCCTAGAAGAATATTGACTAAATTGTCGCCATTCCGCCATGAGTCTAAACTTTTGTTTACTAGGAGATTTTCCACTGGATTGTTTTTAAGGTTACAGAAAAGTAAGAAATCCCAAGATTCATATAATGTTAAGAATATAGGGTCGTCCGCAACACCTTTAAAAAGTAGAACCTCTCAAATTAAATGGTTTATTTTAGCCGGTGGTTTTACAACAATAATATATTCAGCAGTATTAAAATCTAGAAATAAAAGGCAAGAGCTTGAATCAGATGAAGATAATTCCAAAAATAAGAAGAAAATAAAGATTTTGGATAATAATTGGATTTTTTTTTGTTATTCCACCTTACCTTTAAATGCAGTCTCAAGATTATGGGGTAAACTTAACTCAATTGATTTACCAGTTTGGTTTAGACCGTGGGGGTTTAGGTGTTATTCATATTTGTTCGGTGTAAACTTGGATGAAATGATAGATCCAGACTTAACCCATTATTCGAACTTATCCGAATTTTTTGATAGAAGCATTAAAGCAGAAGCTAGACCAATTGCTTCAGGTGATGACATTGTTGTCTCTCCCAGTGATGGAAGACTACTTCAAACAGGTATAATCAACTCTGTTACTGGAGAATTAGAACAAGTGAAAGGCTTAACATATTCTGTAAGGGAATTTTTGGGAACACATTCCTCCACATTAACTTCCAGAAGTAACTCAAGTTTGGATTTAACAAATGATGAGGTAAAACATAGGGAATTTGCTGATAAACATCATTTTATCATATATGATGAAGGTGATTCGAATGATGTCTTAAAATTAGAAGAGGAAGGCGACAAAACCTTAGATGATACCTCGCCAAATATTTCAAAGACAATGAAATTACTAGGTGAACTAACTACATCATACCCATCACAAAGAATGTCTTCCTCAGTGGGGCCATCTGGAGCTAATCAATTATATTTTGCTGTTATTTATTTAGCACCTGGAGACTATCACCATTATCACTCTCCGGTGGATTGGGTGTGCAAAATACGTCGTCATTTCCCAGGACACTTATTCTCTGTTGCACCGTACTTCTTTAAAAATTTCCCGAATCTTTTTGTATTGAATGAAAGAGTTGCGTTACTTGGGAATTGGAGACATGGTTTTTTTAGTATGACACCTGTTGGAGCAACTAATGTTGGCTCTATTATTTTGAACTTCGATAAGGAATTGGTCACCAATGCAAAAAGAAATAAACATATAGAATCACATAAATGTTATGAAGCTAATTATAGGGGTGCTAGTAAGATTCTTGGAGGTATGCCATTAACAAAGGGGGAGGATATGGGTGGCTTTAGACTAGGTAGTACTGTAGTGTTGTGTTTTGAGGCCCCATCAGGCTTCAGATTTAGTGTGAAAGTTGGCGACAGAGTTAAAATGGGACAACTTTTAGGATCTATTGAGGAATGATCTCTTTTCTCTATGCTTATATCCTATATTCTAAAAATATTCAAATCGTTAATGCATGATATCTATGTTATATGAAATGCATGTATATACCTATCTATTCCATTATAAACATTCATATCTTGTCTTCACAATATTTTCTTCTCCATAATTCCAATTGGTAATCAGTAGTATTTTCATTATTGGCATCAGAAGATATCATATTTATATCCCACAAGTGAGAGTAATTTCCTTCACTTTCTAGTTCAGTTATTTTAGAATCTAGCTCTGTCATAATACTATCCTTTATGTCGAGTCTTTTGCTTAAGGAAGCTGAAAAAGAACTTACGTTATTATCGTCGCCTATTCTTTTCGTATCTACTTCCAATGAACCCACCTTTTTTGCCAGTCTACTTCTTATGTGAGAGAGATTCATTGTATCGGAGAAATTGCCGAAGATAGCTGTACTGTTTTTTCTCCTCTTTGCATACAATATGGTTCCGTTGGTGAAGAAATCTATTGATTCCTTTAAGCTATTGAATCTAACGACTAATGGATAAACATCATTTGAAACTAATTTCAATTCCCTTATGGTCCGGTAATCTGGTAACAAACAGGGTGAAGTTAATCGTCTAGTAGAGCGCTCATTATTTTCATTCTCAACAGTGACATCTACATCAACTCCATTAAGTTCCTCGTCTGTGTCTGAATCACGTACGATTAAACACCTTGGTTCGATAGATAAAGCCCAGAAATGTTTTAATTCCTGTAGATGATAAGGCGGAAGATAGGTCGGTAGAATTGAAATTATGATAAAGCTAATATTTTCCACACTAGCTGTATTTAGTGCATATTGTCCAGAACCTAAAAATAAAAATCCTAAGGACATGCTGGAAACCATGAATTTTGCATAGTGGTTCTCTATATCAGAAAATTGATCTTGCTCTGTAGTTGGTTCTATATTAGCTTCAGATTCGGAGGCTGCAGCACTAGAAGTAGTAGAATTTGCTGCATACTCGTTATGATCATCATCTTCATCGAATCCATAATCATTCATATTCAGATCGTCATCTATATGCACATTGTGTGTTTTGGACTTCGAAGAACTTGAACCAGGTCTTTTATAAAGATCAGTCTCTTCACCAGTAATCAACTCATGGAAATATTTCAGTCTCCTAAAAACATCGAGATCTCCAGTTGCACACATCACCATACTGACTGCCAACATTAGTGAGTTAACTAAAGCATTAACTGAGCGAATTGTTAACGAAAAATCAACCTTCGAGGGCCCTGGATACTGGTACAACGGTATAAATCTATCAATGAGAGATATAAGAATGTTCTTTATTGATTGGTTCCCAGTGGAAGCGTATCTTATACCTAGAGCTAAAATTCGACCAGCGAGTCTATAGTATATTGGCATATGGTCAGTAGTGAGTGTATAGTTGTCAATGTTTTTTATATCCTTGAAAATATATGATATATCTTGACCGATTGAATCCCACATAATCATATTTCGAGCAAATTCTAAAAACATGAATAGTTCAGGACGGCAGGTAAGGTTTGTAGATAGCTGATGATAATTATAATCAATCCTTTCAGAAATATCTGTATTATTTGTTTTCAAGAAAATAAACGTTAACGCAAGCAATGAACCTATCTTTGAGTTTTCAGGGATCCAATCCTGTTCCACATCATAATTCTCATTCAGAATATCTAGAAGACGTTCAATAGAACTTTCTAACTTATCATTTCCATGCGTTTCTAGATCATCTAGATCGTTAACTTTTGAGACACCTTCACTATTTGAAATTGAAATAGACATACCGCTTTGTAAATTTATCATTCCCAGTGCTACCCCTGCAGCTATTCTGTAACCTTCATCTGGAACAAACTCATCATTAATTGAAATAAATGATACTAACTGGGAAAGTAGTAATTCTGTCATTCTTACGTTTCTTGAGTTTTGATACAGCAATCCGACACCAACCAGACCTGCTGTTTGGACTTTAGGATCAATATTTAAATCACTGGAGCCTGTTGGAAGTAATGCAACGACATGTACGCTTAAAACCTTTATTAGTTTTAGATCCATGGTTCCTCTCATACTTGCACTCATTCCAAGAAGCAGTCCTATACTTATATGACTTAATTTAGGACTTAGATAGTTATAAACATGCCACTCTTCTAAAGATTTCAAAAATCCATTCAGTCCTAAACCCAAAAGAAAACCACCATGATGTTCATCTAATTTTTTAGGTTTGTTAAATGAAATCCAACTACCAGTAATACCTACTGTTTTACTTGATATTCTTAGGCCTGAACTAACACCAGCATGAAAATTACCCCATTGAAACAGACTTTTATCAATCTGAGATGGAGAGACTGTGATTTTTGTTCCATCTGCAAATAAATAAGTTAAGTTCAGTTCATTTCTTGTCCATTTTTGAGTGGAAAGAGGTTTCTCAGTGGCATATGCAACTGCCCCCCATCCAATACCCGATGCACAAGTTCTTAAAGCCATGATTTTGGAGTGTAACTTTTTTTTGTTCAATATTTTAATATATTCACATTCTGTAGTAAAAAACTGAATTGCATGGGGTTTATAATATACCAGAAGAGAGAGAACATGATTAAATCTCTTATCTTTTGAAAAAACTAGCTCGGTATTTCTTTTCAAAGTATCCCCATCCACACCAGTGTCAGTATTGGACAGTTCTGTAAGGATATTCCGGTCGAAAATTACCTTTTGCGTATTCTGTACAACATCTATGAGCAACGAGTATATATTAGATGGGTTTTTTTTAGAAAAGAAACGATTAGATTTTGGTGTTATCGAAAAATTGGGGGGAGGGTTACTAGTATATGGAATATCTTTCAGTGGTGATCTAGGAATTTTAGATAATCTTTCTAAATCGGGTCTGGAAATAACATCAAAGTTGGTATTGGGATGTGTGTATGCTATTTGATTCTCAATTTTGTGAAGCATACTTTGTATTGGTGCTAATACCCCTATTGGTAACGTCTCAAGATCCTCCTTCCTTAATTGTAAGCTGGTAAGAATATCAAGAATATAGTGGTGTGAATATTCAGGCGTATGAATAATTTCATATAATTTTAATAACTTTATAGTCCTAGGTGTTAAAAACAACTCAATATCGGTACCCCTCTCAGCCAACAATGACAAGCTGATAAATGGAGTCAATGGTATTCTGCTATTTTCTGTAATGCTATACAGCGATTTAAGAATAGAAGGGGGTTCATCTAAAGGATGTGGAAATTTTAAGGGAATTACATCTGTAAACTCCAGATTATCTTCCGGTCCATAATAAACTCTCCATGACATTGGCCAATCCATCATGGTGGTTAATCTTTTCAATATATGTCCTAGCTGTTTTGCATCTTCTTTATGTAACAGGTTTAGAGTCAATTCCTCTCTTATTAAATGGATACACATAATAATCTTGGGGAAGAGGGAAAGAATTTCTGCAGATGAGATATTTTCAAATAAAGAAAGCACTTCATGAGTCTGAAAAAATGGTTCCACAGATGATGTAACAAAAGCTTTGAGCACATACGAGAACGATTCGTACTCAGACTCAGATTTCATAGTCACCTCTCTGCAATTTCTTGTATATTGCCATAGAATTATAAGAACATAAAATATCGAAGGTGGACTGATCCATTCTATTGCTCTAAAACTACTTATTATGGAAGGGTTTTTGGGTAAAGGAAAAATATCATGTTGTTGAACTAATACATTTAGTATTGGTTTTTGTATTGGCGGTAAACCAGGTAGATGACAGCTTTCAACTAATGATAGTTTATTTAAATCCACCGAAGGTGAGCTTATTGAAAGGAATGGATGATATAAAAATAACTTTTGTGCATCATTGGAAAACAAAATCAAAGTTCCTGGTAGAAATTCTGAGTCGTGGACAAATACGTCGTCAATAGTTTCCCTAGTGTTGATATTGGATAATTTTATCAGGTCTTGGGGTGAGTCACCATAAGCCTTAAATGCTAGGGAATCTATTACTTCAGGGATTAAATCTATAGTCCACATTTTATAGTACTTAAAATGGCTACTGAAAATTACTACAGCCTCTTTGTCCTTAAATCTTAACGGTATACATTTGATAGGATAATTTGCAATATGCTCAGGTATAATTACAGTAGATATTTTAGTAAGTATCGCATCTTTTGAAAGAAGAAGTTGAGGGGGGGCATCCTGATTAGTAGTTGCTAATGAAGAGTTCATATTATAATCTAAGTTACCAGGTATGTTTGTATTATCCATTCCCATTCTATCGATAGTAGCTGACACATTTCTCTTTGGTGAAACCTTCTTAGGTTTATCATTAATTCTTAATTTCTTGGAGTCAGCATCGTTGAATAACTTTGAATTTTCCATTACGCCAGTACTGTTACCAGAAGATGGAATTCGTTTATTTGTCATTGTAGTCTTCCTTAAGTTTCTCTGGAATTCGTTGGAAATCTGATTATTTGTAAATGGGCTGAATTTCCTGTCATCTCTGATTGGAATTTCATGCATATCATTATTAGTTACCTTCTTATTCGTGTTCAGGATTCTTGTATAATAGAAATTCAATGTATTTTTCTCCTTGTTCAATAAGGTAGAGATGTTATAATTGGAATCTTTAGGAAATAACAACATTTCTAGATCTTGCATGGAGTCAATGTTCTTTTGGTGTGTTGAAAACGAAACGAATCCGAACGGAGAGGTTATATCTGTGAGAGTTAAATATTTGTGAGCAAACATATCTTTGTCTAAGATAGTCTCATCGTCATTCACGGATGATTGAGTTTCCAATATGACACCATTGGAATACCAGAATGCATTTATCACCATATAGGGAAAGGCTATGGTAACTGAATCGCCGGTAGTTATAAAATAGATGTGCGCCACTTCCTTTAATATCACAGCCAAACAATTAGGAGTCTTCTCGAAGTCAATAAACCCAGCCTTGATGATTTTTTCTTTATATTTAAACCTTCTCAGAGTTATGTCCTCAATGCACCATGTAAGCTCACGTCTATCTGTCGTAATCCAAAGCTGACCTTTAGGATGGGTTTGATATAGCTCCTTAAGGTCATGGATCACGTCATTATCTAATATTATTGAATCTGAATTACCACACAATTCCACATTCATATTATCAGATGTCGTTGTGTTTCTTAAAGCTGGTTGATCTTGCTATTCAAAAAATGACCGGGGAAGCAAGCATATGAAATATGAGAATAGAAGGAAACGATGTGTCCTTTGCTTGCGATTAAATAGTCTAATGCAAATGAGAAGCAAGCACAATTACCAAAATTATTGTCTGTTCGATGTATATTTATGAGTATGAGCTCATCGGCTAATCCAGTAACGAGGACTCTGAATGTGTTTTTTTCTGTTACATTTTTTCACATAAATTCGTTTCTGTCCGGAGAATCTCACGAACCACAAAAAGACAAGAAGCCAGAAGGTGAGATGAGGGCAAAGATCCATCACCACCTATTGAAATGCTGAACCTGTGAACCCTGGGAAAATTGCACACGGACGACGCTATGTCGTCGAGGAAATAACTACTCCAGTAGTAGATTTTGTATACTTAATAGAGAGTCTTTTTGCACCAAATTCTGATATGGGTCATGTGATGTGATTACCCGGTACCTTTTAAGGGATACTCTTTGAAATTTGGCGAAATTGCGATAATACCATAAAAGGGCCATGTTCATGAGTAATGCACGATGTAAGATTCATGGGTATATCGTCGATAGCATCGCTGTTTGGTATTGTAACCGCTACACTATTGTGATAAGTGATCGGGGTGTTTGTATAACATATTGGCTGTCTTTTTTGGGATATATATTCTTCTATTCTTCTCTTCTTATTTTATGAAGAGTAGCGACATTAAGATTGTAAGAGCATACGAATAGCAAAAGTTGTTGTAAACAAAGCCCTGTGTCCTTAATTATTTGATTTTTTGCTTCTATGTTCAAGTATATTTGCTCTTAGTCCCTTCCTTAATTACAAATATAATAATACTTAATAACAGCTATAATAATATTATATAGACACAACGATGGGTGTCACTAAGCATGACTTAAGATATACTCATCTAACTCCAAAATCAGAGGGCAACAGCGGTGACAAGTTATCAATTAATGAAATAGATGTTGAGAACAGAAATATCACTACAAACATAGACACTACCGAAAGCACAATTGGCCATAGTAGTGACGAAAACGCAACCAATTCGTTCGGAGGTATCGAAGGCTTAAAACGGAAAAATCGATTCGAGTTGACCATCATATCTGCAATGTTGATGGTTTTAGGTGTTTTATCACTAGTTTTATTCTGTCTAAGACCAGCAGTCTCAATTCCACCACCATCAATCGTTCAACAAATGCATGAGGTGGAACACATTCACCCATCTACAGACCATAACTTAAATAGTAGTACAGAGGCTAGAAAATCATCTAAGAAATTATATGAATTATTGATTGATTCTAAAAGTTCGTTTTACGATGACGAGAATATGGTTTTAGGAACAAATTTAATTACAGAGAATACATATTCCCGGCAACCATATGTGTCGAATGGCTATATTGGGGCCCGGATACCAAATATTGGGTTTGGATTTGCTTATGATACTTTAAATTTGCACACGACCGCACCAGGGGCTTTAAATAATGGCTGGCCTCTTAGAAATAAGAGATATGCAGGTGCATTTGTTTCCGATTTCTATTCACTGGAATCTAAACTGAACTCCACGAACTTCCCAGAATTGGATGAGAAGGGATACAGTACAGTCATTTCATCAATTCCGCAGTGGACTGATCTACAGTTTTCAGTGGGAAATGAAACTACATGGTTTTCTACCGAATCAGTAGTGTTAGATGATGTGACTAATTATCAACAAAATCTGTCAATGAAAGATGGTATTGTGACTACTAGAATGGACTGGTTAGATGGTCTGTTGCATATTGAAAGCGAAATATGGGCACACAGGAAAATTCACTCGCTTGGTATGGTTTCTGTATCAATTTCATTGAATGCGGACAAACTCCCACAGGATAAGGAGTCTCTGGATATTAATATATATGACATATTAGACTTTACCACATCTCAGCGAACTGTCCTAGAAGAAAAGGGATTTGATAAGGAGAACAATGGTATATTCATGGCAGTTCAGCCCAACAACGTTCCATACTCGAATGCTTCGGTTTACTCTACTTTTGAAGTACTGGAGGATCTCGATGCTAGAAACAAAATAGTTGATGGAAGTGACGTTTTTGATAGTGAGAATATAGTAGCCGCTATGTATACCACACAGTTATCTAAAGGAAATCCAAAAGTGACAATAAGAAAGTATGTTGGAATTATGTCCTCCGAATATGAGAGATACTCAGATATGTCAAACTTAGATGTCGCTAAGCAAATTGCCCTTGAAAAGAAAGGTAATTATAAGGAATTGATTTCCCACCATAAGAGGGCATGGTATGATCTCTATAACGATGCATTTATTGAAATCCCATCAGACTATTTACTTGAAATGACTGCGAGGTCCTCTCTATTCCATTTACTAGCGAACACCAGGAAGTATAATGTTTCACGTAACAGAGGTCTTCCACTAGGTGTGTCAGGGTTGTCATCCGACTCATATGGAGGTATGGTATTTTGGGACGCGGATATCTGGATGCAACCTGCACTACTACCTTTTTTTCCGAACGTCGCTATGAACATTAACAATTATCGTAATGCATCCTTTGAACAGGCTCGGTTGAACGCTCAGGAGTACGGTTACGCAGGTTCTGTTTATCCTTGGACTTCGGGAAGATATGCTAACTGTACCTCAACTGGTCCTTGTATTGATTATGAGTATCATATTAATGTGGATATTGCAATGGCTTCATTTTCGATATATATGAATGGTGCTGAAGGAGCAGATGAAGAATACTTGAGGTACACCACATGGCCAATGGTGAAAGGTGCAGCGGAATTCTTTAGAGAATATGTGAAATACAACGACACACTTGGGATGTATGAAACATACAATTTAACAGATCCAGATGAGTTTGCAAACCATATAAATAACGGTGCATTTACCAACGCCGGTATTAAGATATTACTGAAATGGGCCACTGATATTGGAATACATTTAGGAGAACATGTAGATCCAAAGTGGATGGATATTTCTGAAAACATATATATACCAAGGTCAGCGTCTAACATTACTTTGGAGTATTCCGGTATGAACAGTTCTGTGGAGATCAAGCAGGCAGATGTTGTGCTGATGGTTTACCCCTTAGGATATATTAATGATGAATCTATTTTGAATAATGCAGTAAAAGATTTGTATTACTATTCAGAAAGGCAATCAGCGTCAGGACCAGCAATGACATATCCTGTTTTTGTTGCAGCTGCCTCAAGTTTGTTGAATCATGGATCTTCATCACAGAGCTATTTATATAAATCGGTTTTACCATATTTGAGAGGACCGTTTGCTCAATTCAGTGAACAATCTGATGATAATTTTATGACTAATGGTTTAACACAACCAGCATTCCCATTTTTGACTGCAAATGGTGGGTTTTTACAAAGCATTTTATTTGGATTAACGGGTTTAAGATACTCATATGAAGTTGATCCGGCTACTAAGAAACTAACTAGATTATTGAAATTCAATCCTATTGAATTGCCACTATTACCAGGTGGTATTGCAATTAGAAACTTTAAGTACATGAAACAAGTTTTAGACGTCGTCATTGGTGATCACAATGCTACTATTGTACATAAATCTGGATCAGAACCTATTAGAATTAAAGTGCCAGATAGGAATCTGATCCGAGATCGTGATATTCCAGTTTACAAAAGACCTGAACGAAAGTCCTTTTTTAGCCTATTTAAGCGAAATACCATGAAGGACCAAATGGTCAACGATCAACCTCTGGAGTTGACAAAATATGGTAAATATTACACACTAAAACCAAATGAAGAACTAACAATACCAGTGCAAAAACTGAAGAAAAATATTGAGGGAAATTTGGTAGAAAGTAAGGCCATCACTAATTTGACAACTGGAACACCTGGTGATGTAGCTATGTCTGTGTTAGATGGCAACAACTATACCCATTGGCAACCATTCGATAAAAAAGTTCCTGGAAAACTATTGATTGATCTAGGTGAGAACAATATACAAGAGTTAAAAAGCGGACTGATTTTATGGGGCCAAAGGCCAGCCAGAAATTTTAGTATTTCGATTCTACCACATACTGAGAAAATTGAGCATATATTCGCCAATATAACTAATATACTAGAGAACTTCGAGATCTCTGAGGGTGAAGATAGTATTAGGGAGGTCTTAGAAGACATTGAAAATGGTGGTAGTTCTGATCTACACTACAGTGATGAAGATGTAGAGGCATTATTAAATTGGAAAACAGATAACTTAGGGGCATTGATTGCAAGCAAGGAGGGAGAAAGTATATTGAATCAGAAGTTTGTAAAGGTTTTGGATAGCTTTAATGTTACTCCGAGCGAACCATACTATGAGGAAGTATATAATAATTCGATGATAGAGATATTGCCAAGCAATAAGACACAGTTTAAAATTGATTATGGAAAGACTGAATTAAAAGGAGAAAGTAAAAAAACAAGATACATAATTGTGTCATTCCAGGGTTCGTTTGATGATGACAACGATGAGAAAGGCGGCACTATAAAAGAGCTAGCTTTTTTCTGATGGTTATAAGTTGAATAAGTTTTTTTCTTCTAGAGAGTCCAACTGCGCACTTTGTCTTATATTTAGAACCCTTTTTTATTGTCAAATCATGCATACTTCCAAGTATTTTGTTTCCTTTTGATATAGCACTATTCATCAGATTCTACTTTTTCACTGAACTGATTATATTCTATTGTATACACTTCTTTGTGAAATCTATTAGAATTTTCAAATTTTATTGCGATCTCACTGTCCTCTGTAGACAACATTTGTCCTCACAAAATCAACATATTCTGCTATACTTAGATCGCTGCTTTTTAGGAATATAGACAAATATTAACCTATATTTCGTAAGTTGGAACATTTTTCGTATTCAGAGTTATTCATTCGATTTTGATTCTTAATATGATTTACAGTGGTATTTTATTATTAATAATATTTGTTCATGGTATCATAGATATGGATATTACATTGTCATTTTCATAAGCACACCTCTAACAATTCTAGCATTGCTCTTTTTCTTTTTTGGGACGTCAATTTGGACCAACTTTATTAACAATAACCGCAATACTATCGCATTTATTTGATACCTAAAGTCGCTTGGTATTATGTGGCTGGTTGTCATGACTAGTTGTATCAACAACTTTTCGACAGATTGATAATCTAATACGCATGTCGTTTTCTTCTCTTTGAGTATCAATAACTAAAAGTAGCTAAAATGTGTCTATGTAAATGGAACACTCAAAATAAATAATTGGATGTTATGTTGTTGGTTATCTTAAGTAAGATCTGTGGGTGTCTTCAGTTGTTGATTGACTTGGAGAATGGAACTTGAAACTTATACGCTGTAGACTTTTCTGAGCCGAAGGTTGGCCATTTCATAGAGGCTTGTTATAATCTTAGTGATCCAGAAACCTAGGTCATGTTCATTTGAATAGTAAGCTGATATGGATCTTCAAATAACTGAACTATTAGTATTTGATATGGGAATATTTGTAAGGTATCTAAGAGGTGAATTGCATATTAATTTCTTGATGAGATCCTAAAACGTGCATCCTTCATAAAGTTAGTAGTCTAGTTTAAATTATCGATGGTTGCTTTTCCGACAGTTTCATCTGGTTACCATATTCCAAGGTTACATTATTAGTAGCATCTTTGTATTTTATTCATAAGTATGTCGTTATTTATTTCGAACCACGCATTTCTTGTGATATTTATTTAATAGTAAGGTAAATTAAAGCACACTTTCTATAAGATGTTCATAATCTTGTGTATATTTTTGGTTTTTCCAAATATAATCGATAATGAAGAGCCGTGAGCTGTCAGTAGCTTGAATATATGTTATTAATAATTAGTTCATTAGAATAATTTCCCAGTCAAAGTCAATAATAAAAGTATACCAATAAAAATTAAAAAATGCGAATTCTGTGGATTGAACACAGGACCTCCAGATGACAAAGTTTGATAGGAAACTTCAGTCTGGCGCTCTCCCGACTGAGCTAAATCCGCGGAAAATGGAAATTCATATGAATTTAAATGCGAATTCTGTGGATTGAACACAGGACCTCCAGATGACAAAGTTTGATAGGAAACTTCAGTCTGGCGCTCTCCCG